>JAQFVV010001081.1:0-37500 GCA_028023455.1 Epiperipatus broadwayi | reverse complement strand
AAAGTTGATTAGTGGTTTTCATACATTATGTATATTCACACTAAGTTGACTTAAGGGATTGTTTACCATTGTAATGTGAACAGCTTCTTTAAGTTTTCTTTTTTGTATCCTTCCTTCTCTATCCAGTATTTTTGTGTTATCCCAATTGAACCTATATTCATTGTTAAATACATGGTCTGATATCTTATATATTGTGTTTTTACAAGGGCTTTTCAATGGGATGACTGGTTTCATCAAAATATTTTCTTCCACATTCACATGTTATTTCATAGATGTAGATTTTTCTTTTCAGCATTTCAAGTTTAGGTATGGTTTTGGAGGAAATTCTTCCTTTAAAGATATTTTTAGTTTAAAGAAGCAATATAACAAAACATTATAATACTAATAAAATAGTACGAAGCTGGCAATAAAATGGTAGGTAAAACAAATGATTCAACTGAGAATATCATTATGGGATCCCAGGTTTGCTTATACAATAATACAGCTTCATTTTAATTTCTTTTAAAAAAAAAAAAAAAAAAACAACGTATTTTTAAGCAGTTTTTTTTTCTTTTTAAAATTATTTTCGCATACATCATTTAAAATGCTTCCAAATAATTTCTCTGTACACTTCTTAAAATAAAAGTGGGAGCATTTTGCAAGTAGATATTTCAATCTGTTTAATGTGTTAGAATAAATTACCACAATTTTTTTATTTAGTACAGATATAAACAAATATATTCAGTTCATTATAACTATACTATCAATATTCAACAGATAACAGTTCTTCCTTCAATAAATGCAGTTCATAACATTTTTATAAAAATTATTTTAGAAGCAGGCAATTAATATAATGAAGAATGTATTTTAGTTAATACCAGGCATTATTAATATAATATTGAAACTTGGAATCATCTATAAACAAAATTATAACAAGGATATTGAAGCTTTTAAAAATCTATCATTAAGTCACTACACAAGTTTTTAAGTTTTCCTCATTTAAACTTTATTCTACTTAAATAATAAATAACTTAGTAAATGTAGACTAGAAAGTTTGGTGCCATAACAGTCATTTAACCATAAATATTTTAATTGTCTATATTTTATATCCATTTCACAGAAGATATAATTTATGCAATTAATAGAGAAGATAGCTCATATAAAATTTCCTTTTAACATTTCTACAATAGTTTTAAGAGAATTAACTGAAAGTCAATGACAAGAATATAGGTTACCTATTCCTTTTTAGCAGTTGCTCATTGTAGTCTTGGAATAATTAATTATAATTTACTACACTTTTGTTAAAAAAATAATAACCATTAAAAATAATTACAACTTGTTTTAGAGAAGAAAAATTTCAGGAAACTTCAGGATTCAATAACACACAATACATAATAATACAGTAAAACTTTCCTATATATCCTTATCCCCTCTATCTCCTCACAAAAATTTTAATGTCAATTTCTCTTAGTCAACCAATAATATAACTTTAAAAAAAAAAAAAAAAAAAAACTAATTCTTTTTAAAATCAGCTGGAAAACCAATCGATTTGACAAATGACATCAGTTTGATCTAAATATTTGAAAATCATATGGTCTAATGACTCTAAATTAAAAGTTAATAATTAGTTTTTATGTAACCTTAATAAAAAAGTATTACATAAAATAAAAATAGAAATACTGATATAATATCAAAACCAATTTCATTTATCAACAAATAGACTTTTAAAATATTGAATTATAGCTATTTTATTCATTCATTTGTTTTCTTGTTTTTAATATTATAGCTAATTATTTATTTATTTATCTTCTTATATCTCTATGCATGCACACACACAAGGATGACCCTAACTTGACCTCCACTAGTTAATTATAACTTTTTAATGACTTCAAAAGAATATTATATTAGAAATAACTTTTAACAAAATAAGGCCAATTTATATTAAAGCTTAAATTATTATTTGATTGCTTTAATAAAACTAAAGATTATTTTTAAATCAAATTGATATTAATTATTTTATTTATAATATTAGCTCAATTATTAGCTATAAACTAGAAATAAGTAAAACAAGTTATCTTATGATATATTTAACATTATCTATTCATATTTTAAATACTAAAATATTTATTTTGAAAAAAATGCTATCTTACATCTTAAACAACTAACTACAAATAGGTGACTTACTTTTCCCATATAATTATATAAAATTTATTAAATATCACAACATTACCAATTATTATTACATCCTATTCATTAATTACCTATTTTTTTTTATTTTTATCATAATTTTTTAAAACAGATAATTATATACAAAGGTTAAGCTAATATAAATTCTAGCAAGCTATTGGGACCAAGTTAAATTTCACTTAAGTACAATATATATATCCTTTTTTCCCTTCCCTTTTTCCTTCACTATATATATATATATATATATATATATATATATATATATATATATATATCCCTCTCCCCCCAATATATATATATAAGACATTTTGTGGGCTCATCCATGTTAAAATATTTTATATATTGATATACCGATGTTTTGACTTGATCACACAAGTCATCCACTGGTTGATAAAAGGTAGAAAGATGGTTGTAGAGGTGCTACATTTTAAAATATTTTAGCACCCCTGCAACTGTCTTTCTACCTTTTATCACCCAGTGGATGATTTGTGTGATCAAGTAAAAATGTCAGTATATCATTATTTACAATATTTTAACATGGATGAACCCACAATATATGTTTTTTATATATGCAACCCATGAAAATCTTCATATCAACATATATATATATTGTGCACTTTTTATTATTCCACTCTATACTAAAATAAAATTTTATTTGTATAATTTTAAATTTTGTGAAACCCAATAATATTTGCTTCTTAAACTAGGAAAGATAATGACATGTTAGTGTCATAGGGTTTGAATTTGGGTTTAGTTGGTTTAAAATTTATAAAAGATCTGAGAAGTAAAACAATTGACTAAAAATATAAATGATAACCTATACGATTATTATATGCTAAAGAATAAACAGTGAACAATATTTAAAATTAGTAAATCTTAAAATCCAAATTTCTGAAATAAAATGAGTATATAGACAGATAATTATTGTCTGTGCACAGTTGATTTTATAAATAAAATCAAAAATGTTTATAGTCAAATCTTATTATATTTAAAAATATTATAGGAATGATAAATTATTTATCAAGTTTACAAAATACTGATCTAAAATTAAAACAGTAAATTGTATCTTTATTTAATTTCTAAAAGGTATTATATTTTAATATTTAAAAAAAAAAACAATGAAAACTGTCATTTTAAAAAATAAACCAAAAACTTGTAAACAAATGAAAGTTGTTCTAACAGAAAAAAAAAAGGGGGATATCTATCAATCACAAAGTGTTTTGCAATTTTTTAGTATAAAATTGAAGAAAAAAAAGAGGGAAAAGGGAAAGAGAGAGAAAAAAACTTCTTCTTGATCGTAAAAATAATCAACTAGGTTTTTCTTTTCTTGTTGTTATATATTTTTAAAAAGGTGTATAAAAATTCATAAAATATTATTTACAAACAGAAAAAGTAATGAATTTTAACTCTTCATTGATATATTGGATAATTATAAGTTTGTGTTTAAAATAATGGAATAACTTAATCGTTTTCTACTGGGCAAGTCTATGGTCAATAATTCCCAATAATCTCTTGGAAATTAATATATATTGAGGAACTAATTGGAGACAAATAAAATGTGCATATTAAAAGAATACTAACAAATATATTCCCTGGAAGAGAACAATAATTGTGCCATGTTGGAAATGAATTTCAGTGATAAACAAAATAAAATAGGTAAACACAATAAATATTCATCAAGGACAAATAAAAGAAAGGCAACTCTCTGGGAAACAGCGAAATATACATTTTTAAAAGTCACTAGAACTAAATTAGGTAAAGTGTTTATTGCCATTAAGGCTACATATAAAATCCTGATTGCAATAAGTGATGAAAAAAGTAATTAACTCTGAGCCATACTGGCAGTGGGAATGTTATTTTTTATAGAGTTTTAACAGAAATATATATATATATATATATATATATATATATATATATATATATATATATATATATATATATATTTGATAGAAATAATAAGTGTGCAGTATAGTATAGATGGAAATATTTGTCATCTTGGATAAGGCAAGCCATAAATAATCTATTACTAATAAAAAAAAACATACTGGAATGACTACTGTTGCAATAACGCAAATGCCTTGTGAATTTTGGAATGAGCAGGTAGTTTAAAAAGAAAACTTGTTCCTAATGTTTGTATTTATATGTCTTAATCTATGAGTTGTTAATACAATAGGGGGTGGGAATAAATCAATGGACAATGGGAATTAATAACTTGATCAATTCAATTGTTTATATCAGTAGTTATTTAAAAGTTATGTTGTTTTTTTATTAAATATTATTAGTGATTTGAATGAACAAATATGATTAATATCCTAGAATGAAATGTATAATAATGTATTTAACATTACATATATGTATTAAGAGGGCAAGGCATGTTTACATGTACTAATTGATAAACCAAAAATGATATGTTCTTATGGGAAATATCAAGATATTAATTTTGTTTTTCTTGTAAACATCCAAAGTTATAACAATCTTTTCTCAATTGTTTTATATTGTTACTTTATCACCAGGTATCCAACTTTATTATAATTATTATTTTGGAAGTTTGAAATAAAAAACCATGAATTAAAAAAAAGGGGAAAATGATTGTTTAATAAAAAACTGTATGTGTAATATATAAGCATATACATGGAGGTAAATATCCCAACATGCTATGGGAGAGTATTAATTTTGTTTCATTATAACACTCTGAATATTAATTTTCCATTGTTTTATTATTATTATAAAGTGTTTGTATACAACTTTGTTATAACAGTTATTTTAAATTACTTGTTAATGGAAATTTTATTGTAATGATTTTTAAATAATATTATTAAAATTATTGTTTTAAAAGTTTACTTAAGTTCTAAATGTTGCAATTCTTTTCTGGCTCATTGTCACAGCATCACATGAATTCAAAATATACAGGTTGAAATTAAAATGAGAAATCAATTCAGTTTAAAGCAATGTAACAGTTTACTGAGCACATATCTCTTAATAGAGATTTTTACTTGCTACATGCCGCTTTGATCCCATAGATCATTGATGGCATGCCAATTATTAAGGTGTGTTTATTAATATGAAACTAAATGATACATTAGTTATTAGTGAAAGTATTAGTGTTAATTACAGTTTAGTTAATAATATTATTTTAATAATAAGTATTAAAAACATAAATATAAAGCTTGATTATAGATTTAAATTATAAGCCTTTCTTAATTTGTGTGCTACCCATGTAAATTAGTAAAATCCCTCTTGATATTCCATAGATAGTATGAAGAATTAATAAAATCAATGATTATCCTGAGATATCCTTATTGTAAAGTTATTCTTATGATTATTGTCAATCTTAATTATCAAAAAGTATAGGAATCAAAGTTTATCTGTAATTATATCACTGATTAATTTAATGAGTGATTGAATTAAAACTTAATAGTTATAGATATGACATGATATATTGGATATTATTGTTAGCCATGAGAGTATGTAGATACTTAATAAAGAGGAATATTTGGGTATTCTCATGCCATTAAACAAATATTTTGTATTTGTTTAATGTTAAGGGGATGTGTTCTGTTTATAGGTAAACAGTCTCACATTAATTATATTTAAAATACATCTTAATTTAGAACTGTTAAATCATGTATAATGGTCTGGGTGTATTGGAAGTTGTAGTCTTAGCATATCTGCTGTACAGGATGCCATCAAGCTATTTGAACCTGGAAAATTTATATAGTAGGCCGATACATGCTGTTAAAGATCCAATTTTTATTTTATATCGACCATCACCCTTTGCCACTAGCTCATGGAGTAGCAGAGGATTAAAACATATTTATTAAAATATATTTTTAATAAAGATTAAAAAAAAATAAACTAGATCACTGCCAGTACTAATAACACAAAAGATTTTATTCATGTATATATGGGTGACAACACACAAACTTGAAAAATAATTACTATAAAAAAAATATGCTTATGTTTAATTATTATTATTATTATTTTTAACTTTAATTTTTAATCTTAGAATGTTGAGCATAGATAGGCCACCTAGACAACACACTTATAAGATTTTTCAAAACATTTGACTTCAGGCTAAAAATCCGCAGCCACACCAATGCTCGCTTCCCAATATATATCCGCAACCAATACAATGTAAACATGTTAGCATAGATCCATGCTGACAGGAATGTGCATCTGACAGCATGATGTTATTTGAAGAACATGACATTTGTCCAGTACAGGAGTGTATGTCTGTCTGGCAAAGGAATCATGCATATAAAATGATAAAGAAAAAATGATATGTAAGGATGGGAGAGTGGTCTATTTTGCTGACTTATAGTCCCTATCCATAGAGCTGAAAGAGGTCAGTGTCATGGGAAGTAGTCCACATCCATTTCAATGCCATGACTACTCCTTTGGGGTCATGCATTCAGTTGAGCATGCTGCCCTAAATGCTAACACACTTCACATTACAATGATATAAACATTCATATATCTCTCCACCAGCGTTGACACAACTACAAAACAAATACTCCAAAATCAAAACCCCTTTAAACTAACATATACTTAAATGAGTCCAAGAGGCCATATAAACTCAACTTAAATTTAAATCAATTTAATAATTTACTTATAAAAAAATATTTAGTTTAGAGTATTTAACTTATTTTAAAATTACATTGTATTCAACTTATTTTTACATCAAATAATAGATTTGACCTTTTTTTTTTAAATCGAATAATGCACAAATAATGATACATGTTTGATTTTATCTTTAAATTCATTTGCAACCACAAACTCCTGCCCTATTACAAACAGACCTTATACTAAGCATAAATAAAAAAAAATTATAACATATTTTAAAAAGATTATGTTTAAACTTTAGATAAGACTTTTAAAATTGCAAGGTTTATAAGAAATAAAGTTCAGATTTGATCAAGAGAGAAAGTCTACAGTTCATATTTAAAGAAAAATAAAGTTTGGAGATTTTAAATTGAAGAGTTTATATTTCATTTTTATCATTTATAATTTATACTTTCCTTTCTCCATGCTCGTTTTTTCGCAACGATGTTCTGAGTTTATGCAAGGGCCATTTCTTGTGGATGATGACAATTTATGAAGATTTCCGATGATTTCTGAAGATGTTACTAGTGGTTCCATCCTGGGATCCATGGAGATGAAAGCTGCCTTCAGCCGGCCGGTCCGAGATAGCGTGATTAAACAGATTACATTTTTGGTAACAGTGACAATAATTTTTTTAACTTTCCAGCAATGACAAACGAATTCAAAATTCTAATCTTCTAATTAATTATTTCTTTTGAATTCTTCCTTTATAGTCCTGAATTTTCTTATCTAAGAATGTGCGGATCCATAAAACATATTCAGTAGATTTTCCTCTGTGATCTGAGTATATCTTGGGCGGGAAAAGTAAGCCTTTTGTTTCTATTTCTCTTATCTATTTCATAATAATCTTTTTAATGGTCATTTTACCCTAAAGATCTGTTCTATTTTTATTTTTATTAAAAACTCTCTTCGTTATTTCTAAGATTAAAAGGTTTTTATTATATTTATTTAAAATTAGAATCTTTGCTTCGATTCTATAATTTTTTTAAGCTTATTTTATTTCAATATTTAAACTAAACTTATTAATAAATTAATAACTCATTATTTGTGCATTTTGAACATCTGTGCTTTTAATTTAGTATTAGATATTTATAAATAAAAATTTACGTACTAAAATTTAAATGCAACGTATATATATATCCCATTACACATGTAAAAGTAAATTGGGATAAATGATAGCCTTCCCTAAATTAAATTATTATAGTTAAAAAAAAGGTCGGGAAATAATAAGTCTGTTAATAGTACCTAAACCAGAGTTCAAGTAGGGACTTGGCTCCTCTGCTTAGAGTCGTACTGCCTATAGACAGGCCACAATATATATATATATGAGTCTGTATTTTTTTGAAATCGTTTTAAAATTTTATTTGATTCTAACATTCTTAGTTACAATGTAAAGCATGAAGAAACAATGCTAAAATCCTGAAATCAGGCTATCGATAAACCTAGAAAAAAAGGTTTATTACGGTATTTCTAAATAATTATTTTAAAATAGATGTTTTCTTTTTGTTTATTTTAATATCTATCTATCTATCTATCTATCTATCTATCTATCTATCTATCTATCTATCTATCTATCTATCTATCTATCTATCTATCTATCTATCTATCTATCTATCTATCTATCTATCTATCTATCTATCTATCTATCTATCTATCTATCTATCTATCCTATTACTGACTATCTATCTATCTATCTATCTATCTATCTATCTATCTATCTATCTATCTATCTATCTATCTATCTATCTATCTATCTATCTATCTATCTATCTATCTATCTATCTATCTATCTATCTATGGGAAAAATCTTTTGACATAAATAAGCTATATTTTTAAATATTTCACTATTACATTCATAATAAAGGCTAATTTTAAAATTACATCATGTATAAAAAATTCGCCGATGATTAAAACTACAGTTTTGACTTTGTTAAATATTAATGAAGCGCTCATTGAGAATTTGATTTGAATTGGAAATGAACTTCTATTTTGATATTTAATTTACGTTGTTTCTTTTCTCATTATCCTCATATTATACTAATTAACTACCTTAAAAAATATTGAAAACTCGCTTGACAATTATTAAAAAATTCAAAGTATATTTTATTCTATGACAAACGTTTTTAGTTCACATATTTTAAGTGTGTTTTTAAATATTTTATTGCTATATATATATAAAATTAGATGAAACTATTTAAGCTCTTACCTCTGACTATTAAACGTATAATTTTGAAAAAACGTTTCCAACTGTCAGGTACATAATAAAAGCCATTATGATAAACTTCCACTTCTTTAATTTGTAATTTATCAGATAATAACGAGATGCCATATGAATTACCGTTGTCAATATATTGATCGTTTATTTTTAGATAAGGATTTAATAATAGAATGATGTCTACATTGTTGTCTTTAATGTTAACTGTCTTTGTAAAATCAAGCCCTACTTGATGATCTAAAAAACAAACCAAAAAAATTATATATATTAATGTCATTTAAAATTCACAATAATTTATTCAGTCAAATATATAAAAGTAAATGGCTATTTACCAAATAATACAGGCGTAGTAGTTACTTGAGTAAGCATTGATTTTGTTGTAGTGCATGTAATTCCTGGATAACTCTTTTCTATTCTTTTATAAACATATCTGCGATAATGCTTAGGCCCTTCCCATTCACTCATTATTTTTGTGCTTCTTTCTTGTAAAACGACTTCAGCTTCCGGAATAGTGTCCTCAGCAAAGCATTCGACTTTACCATTTTTCAATTTGGTATCATCTCCAATAAAATCGTAATGTAATATTGCAATATCTAAAATATTTTCTGAAAAGTAGACAACTTAATGTAAAAAAGAGGCAAATATTTTTTTCCCAAATAGAATATTATCACATAGTTATTTAAATATATGAAAAGGTTTTAAACTTTATAAAATGTTAAATATATACTAAATTAAAAAGCAATGTAGTTATTTTTAACTAATTAAAAATTAATAATAAACATTTATTATTTAATAGAGAAAATCATTGTGTGGATTAGTACTTCATAAAAAGTGGTCATTTATAACATAAATTTGAGATATACACATCCAAAAATACAAAATCAATGTCATGTAATAAATGATGAGCTATATGGAGCTTAATCGAAATTAGAAGCTTTGGTTGGTCATGTGTATTGTATAATTCTTTGATATAGTGGTTTTTAAACTTTGCACCGAATGTGTTTGAACTTAAAATGATTATTTATAAGATAAAGTAACTGTCACCAAATAATATTGAATTTAACCTAACAGACAATCTGCTGTTTATATTTTAATTCAACGTATTTCAATGTCAATGTTTAACCACAATAAACAAAAAGGAAACGATTTCACTATTCAATCATCTATATAAGGATATGGCAGCAAAGAAAAGTATTTTATTTTAGCTTATTGTCTCAAAATTTTGACAATAAAAATCGATGCAATATCATTTTACAGTCAATTAAGTTAAAAGGTGATCCCCTTCATGCTTGAAGTTTGAAGTTATATTCGGTCGGATTTAGGATAATAATTAGTATGAGAAAAGAAATAAACAAGTCTAAACAGATCAAGATTTTGACTACCATAGTATGATAGCATATGATACACTAATCATATAGGAATAATGCATTTTATTTAAAGTTTAAAATATTAAAGTACATATATTGTTTTACTGGGCAAGTAGACCTTTCTACAGATTGTTTTAAACTATAACTATTTCATAATATATTATAAAACATATTTTTTAAAAAAGATAAATATCTGCTTGTGTTGCACAAATAACTCATGTATAACTGGAAAATTAAAGAAAAATGCATTGAATGTTATAGCATTTAAAACATTTCTGACGAAAAACAAAAACAAAACAATAATGTGAATTACTTCTTTGTTTAATAATTTAATTTAATTATTTACATAATGTACATATCTATATCCAAAGGACAATGACAAATTGGATGAAAAATAATAATAATAACAATAATAATGATGATGATAATATATTTATTTTTTGTAGAAACGATATTCAATATTATAATTCATAAATAAGGTAATACATTGTAGATAAAATCAAAAAAAAAAAATTAGGATAAAGATGCATTTAAATATATATAAAAAAAATAAGTGTTAAATAATTAATCGAGAAGAATGACAATAAAGTTAAAAATGATAAATCACCTAAATAAAAAATAATAATTTGATGCTTTCAACAATGACCTATGGGAGTAAAAAGCTAAATGAGATTAACATTTAAAGATTATCAAAAATGTACTTCAACTCCAGGATATAGCCATATTCTATATTTTTTATTTAAAATGCCAATACTTATCATATATTTGCATTAAAAGTAGAAATTTAATAATATTTGCTCAAGCCAGCTTGAAACAAAATCCCAAATGTTTCCAGATCTTGAAGTTTCATTATTACAAAATAATAATTATAAATGTGTCACATTTTTATAAATATTCTACAGAATATGATGGCAATATTTTGGATGTTTAACTTGATGATACACTGCTTTAATCACTAAAGAAATGCTAATATAATCAAATGCCTTTTTATAATCTACAAATCTAAAACATAATGGCAACTCATGGTCCTTTGTATAACTTCTCTGAATACTTATGATCAACTATATTAAAACTATTTTTAAATCCAGCTTGCCCTTTTGTTTTGGTTAAAAATCCAAGGTTAATTGTAGGAAAATTATAATTATACAAATGCAACAGCAACAATTAAGTTGTGTAATAATATTAGGTAGATTAATATTGAGAATAGTGTACACAGGATGACTCAACATCTCTAATTATAGTAGTTTTCAAGAAATATTTTGTGGATTGAAATGAAAAGCTAAGGAAATAAATGGAAATTATTTAAGCCATGTATATTTTGAAGTTGAAATAATTATTTTCGCAAATAATGCTTGGGAGCTTTAGAAAATATTGCAAGAATTACCAGATGAACGTAAGGAAGTAGGTATAAATGTAAATGTTAAAAGAAACTAATGTTCAATATGTTTTTTTCAAAAGAAAAAAGTGCAGTTTGATAATGATGGGTTAAAATAAGCTAACATCTAAAAATGTCTTATTCAGAATTATTACTACAGATGGAAAAAAATGGATGAAACTAATCATAAAATTAAACTTGATTTGAATAACATTTGGTAGAAATAATTTATTATTAAAAGGAAATATGCCTGTATTTGAAATGAATTTTTTTTAATAAATATGTTTTACTAGTTTTTTCTTATAGATCTAACACTTGTACACTTAACAGAAGAACAATGCAGAGACTTCAGACTGCTAAGAAGTACCAACAGGAGATCAAAAATGAAATACATGTGTGAAGAAAGAAACAGGTATTATCGACTTCATTGACATAATTAAGAGATTGAAATGGAGATTAGGCTGCACATATTGCTAGATCAGATGATTATGAATAGACAATTGAAATCTTATACTCAGTTCCAAGAGATTGCAAAAGACATAGAAAAGATAATGTGTGAGATAGGTTGATGAAATAAGAATGTTTACTGAGGTGATATGAAGAAAAAGAACTAGAAATCAGGGAAAACAAATGCAACTTGGAGAAATTTTCATTCTGCAGTCAATCAATAATGGGTAAAAATGACGATGATGGTAAATGTGTCACTAAAATATAGTAAATTAATGTCATTTGTAATACTGTATATTCAGAAGAAAACATTAAAAATATGAAGAAAATATTAATGAATTTATTTCTTACACACACACACACACACACATATATATATATATATAATAGTAATATTTCCTGCTCATCATATGGATATAATCCATGACATCTAAGGTAGCTAGAATATTGATTTGTTTTGGATGATTACATTATTAAAGACACAGAACAGCACTACTAACATCATAGAGTTGAACTTATATTCTTTTGTAGAAATTGTGCTCTCACTGAATCATAGCTTTGTGATTCATGAAGTTCACTATCAATCTTTCACTACTCAGTTAACTTGATAAAATGCACAACTGATAAGTGAATAAAACACACACATACACGCATATATATATATATATTGTTAATTCTCATATTTTCACGGATAAAAGATATATTATTATTATTATTATTATTATTATTATTATTATTACTATTTGCGGTACTTGATATTGTACTGAAACGTTAGCATTTAGTTTTTTCACTACACGGAATATCCCGCAAATAGTAATAATAATATGACACACACACACGCATATATATATGTTGCAACCATATATTTAATTCTGTGGGTTAGATTATATTTAAAGCATTACAAAATTGTATAAGATTATAAGGAAAGTTCTTTATCTGTACTATTGTAACAAATATTTTAAATTATATGTATCATTACTATGGATGAAAGTAATTCAGTTAGCCTATTTAGTTAGCAGTTATTTGGAAAGGTATTCCTAAATTGTTTAAAATTTGCTTAAAAGAATAAAATGAATGTTTTGACACTAAAGAAAAGTCAATAAAGAATTTGCTATGTTTCAAATAGATGTAATAGATAAAGTTATTTTATGGCCTGAAATGGTTAGTTAACATTATTAGGATTTTCAGTTGTTAATTTTTAAAATAAATAGTTCTAAAGTAATAGTTATGATTTATTAAATATCAGTTTATATAAGGGTATCTAAAATGTGTATTTAAAGATAATAAATATAACTTATTGAGATTAGTATTAATTTTAAATTAGTTTTAAATATTATTCAGTAATTGATTTATTTTCATTGCATTAAAAATGATTATATTTATTTTACATGTCTGGGTGCGAATATTTACCATGGAGATTAAATATTGAAAGTTGAAAATATTTATTGAAAGTAAGTTTATTTTTAAAAATGGATATATTCAATCAGTTTCTAAATATTAAAAAAATAAGCTTTTAAACAATACAAAGGAAAAAGTGAAAAAAGGGTGTTTGAATAAAAAGAATGTTTAATCTGAAAATAAATAGATAATTTTTATTAGTAGTAAATCAATTATTTATTGCAGAAATGAAGCTGTAATTAAAAAGTTTATTTTCAATCTATATAATCAGATGACTTAATCATCTGCATTGATAAAATTCAAGGTCAGATAAATTAACAAGACAAAAGTAATCTAGTAATTTAAATATTATAATGAATACTGAAACAGCATTGGTTTAAATACTGGAAAAGAAAATCTTTTTTTTTTTTTTTTAGAAATATATATGCACTTTATTTTAAATACAACAAGTAATCAATATATCTATATCAAACAATTATATATTATATTATTTCAATAGTAACTTTAAATTAATCTAAAACAAATAAAAAAAGTATAAAAATAATAATAACAAAACATATTTAATAGTAATTTCAGATTAAAACAAATCAATAAAAACAATTTGAAACTTAAGTAAAAAGATGCTTGGTACTTTTCATTCAATTCTGAAGTCTTACTTCCATTAGTTATTGATAAATAAGTCATCCAATAATAGTTCTGTGTTTCGAAACATAAGATAAAAAACATATGCAAAACTAATAATCCCTGCTTGTAATAAATAAAGAAATCTTGGAGAAAGACCTTGATAAAGAATATCAGAACAAAAATGATTCAGAACCATAAGAGTGAACATAAAAAAAAAGAAGTGACTGTTTAAAAGTTGAGCTCTTCCAATATGCAATCTTCTCTTTATTTTTCATCAATTTGGTTAAGTATTTGGTTACACTAATTGTTCTGAAAGCCATGAGTGAGAATGCTAAGACAACTTGTTGAAGTTTTGTCCAAATATCCTCAATAATAAAATTTAGTAGCTGATCAAAAAGTGATACTTGAATTTTTCTAGAAGGATCCATTATATGAGAAATAAAAAATAAGCAAAAAGTTACCAGTATTATTAAAGCAGCATTTGATATTTCTTCTTCTTCATTGATTAAAGTAGTTATCAAAATAAAAAAAGTATAACCTATCATCAAAAGAGAATCCCAATTTTGTAATTTCATCTCCTTTCTTGACAAAATGGCAGCCAGTATACTATAAGCAAATCCAGATAGTACCAATATACATGTCTTTGAATATTTAGGAAAATCATCTATATCATTTACTACCTACTGATTTAGACTGATAATCATAGATACAATCCAGATTGCTTCCAAAGTTATCCAGCATGGTTCAGACCACCAAAGAATTTTGGAGTACAAAAAAATTAACCATTCTGGTAT
Organism: Epiperipatus broadwayi; assembly: GCA_028023455.1. Classification (NCBI taxonomy): domain Eukaryota; kingdom Metazoa; phylum Onychophora; class Udeonychophora; order Euonychophora; family Peripatidae; genus Epiperipatus; species Epiperipatus broadwayi. The sequence goes on along the minus strand of JAQFVV010001081.1, from coordinate 22,512 downwards.
TGAAATAAAATATCCCAGGAAAAAAAATATATAGTTAAATTAATAAATGGTATCCAAGATTGCAACAATTTAGGAATTAAATTTATAACATATCCATAAAGTTGTATTAATAAAGAAAATTTCAAAACTATTTTAGATCCATAAAAATAGCCACATACAGGTGCACCGACAATAAATAACAAAAATGGAATGTTATTAAATATGTAAACAAACCAAAATAACATTATATTTTATTTTTCTTAGCAGTCGAATTTTAAAAATGGCGCAAATCTCGCTTTAACCATTTCTTTTTTTTCTGCAGTAGAAAATCTTGATGTGCATGTATATATAAAAAACACACATACTAATATAAATAGAATTTTAATCTATTTTTTTTTACTAAATTTTAACTTCACTTAAAAAATCTTCAAACTTAAAATTTCAAATTAAATTTTAGCTCAATTTGATTTTCAATTAACTGTTTTTATTTAATTGTTTTTTTTTAAAAGTCAACTTAGAAAGTTTAAGTTTTACATTTTATCAGAATTATTCCTGCTTGCAATATTTCTCCTAAAAGCATATCCTTAACTGATTCGTCAAACAATAAGTTTTAAAAGATGCTAAAAAATTGTACATGTTTTAAAAGAAGCTAAAGAAAAAATAAATCACATAAGTTAAAAGTATGTTGTTTCATTTTTGTATAAACATTTCTATAAGACTAGTTTTAGCTAACTTTCAATTAGTGATTACTACTAAAAAATAGTCAATATATTACATCAAGCTAATATATAGAAAGATGAATTCTTATAAAAGTATTATGTCTATAAAAACAGCTACAATTATTTAGAATTGTCTTACAATATTATAATAAAAGACCAATCATAAAGAAAAGATTGTATCCACCTTGTTTAATGCGAACACAAATAACATAGCTATTCATCTTGAGTTTACTTATTTATTTATTTGAACAGTTTTTTAAATTGTTGATTGATTCAAATATTTTGTTATATACTTAGAAAAACAATAAATATCATTTAAATTTACAGCTTAGTAATTACTGTTGCTTAAAAAATCGACTTTTATAATAATAGAACCTCATAAGGAGCAATTTATAATTAAAATTAACTTCTGTTCATTACTCCTCTGATTATCATTGCTATTAAAATGGGTTTTAAAAGAAACTGTTTGCTATTAGAATTATCTGCTGTCAGCTCTTATTTTGAAGTTGTTAAATTTCACTGTGCACATCTTTCAATAAATTTATTATAAATCTCTCATCTTTGCATCTGATCTATCTATATTTAATATAAAAAGGGTACTATAATAAGGATATATATATATATATATATATATATATATATATATATATATATATATATGGCATATTTATATACTGTTACTATATATATATATATATATATATATATAGTAACAGTATATAAATATGCCATTACATTAATTTAAAATAAAAACTTTAAGTTTGGAAATAAAAATAAATTTATTAAAAGCTAAAATTAAAGAGTTTTTAAATGTATATATATTCACACAGATGCAAAACTTTAAAAGTATTTTTTTTAAATAAAAAAAAAGAGTGTTTGAACGTATTTTTTTATAAAAAAAAGTACAAGATGTAAAGATAAAATATTGTTGTAAAAAGATTTATATATAATCTCTGTAAATGGAAATGATTGTTTTATAAATTAATTGAAAAGCAAACTAGCCCTTGGGGCTCTTATAGAAAAAATGTCAGTTGAAAGATCTAGATAAGAGAATAAAAAATAAATTAGATGTCCAATATAGAAGCAGCATTAAAGGCATGGACCATAACAAAAAAATGGAACAGTGACATCTTGTTCATTGAATCCAGAGGATCATTATAAAAGGAAAACAATTCAAATTAAAACAGTACCAGACAGTTCCAGCTTGATTGTTTTTGAGAGGTGTGATAGGACGCACATATCACCCTCTCTCTCTCTCTCACTCATTTCAAATAAAATGACTGTAATACCAGGATTGAACCAGTTTAGGCCTCCTTCAGAACAACAGACCAGACTTCAAATAGAGATGTCATGGGAATTGGCACCAGGAACTGTGATTCTCCTTCTGTAAGATATGAACTATTATAAAATTAAAAAAATAATTAAAAACTTTCATTCAAGCTTTTAATATTCAGAATATAAATTTTAAAATAAACTCTTATCTGACTTTCGAATTTCAAATTGATAATTAATGTTTAGATTTTATACATTTAAGTTTGCTAAAAAAAAAAAAATTATTTCCATTTTTATTTTCTATTTCTATAAATTATTTAAATGCATTAAATTTAAGTTGGGCATAGACACTTGCATAGATTCGTTCACATTTAATTATGTTTTTGTTTTCATATTTGATTAAAATATATAGACATTCAATAAATAATATCTTACGTTGAATATCTAAAATGTATTTATTCAGATGTCTTTTTAGTTATTGGTGTTAATGCAGCATCTTATGATGAATGCCATTGGGTTTCTTGTGAATTCCCTCTGCAATTACATTAATGACTTTATATTTTGATCATTTATGTTTATTTTGAAATGTTTTTGAGTGTGTAATCTATGTAATCGATCTATGCTCAACATAAAAAACAAACTTTTATAAATACATCTGTGCGAATTTATATAAATGTTAAATTTAAGTCAGGCATGAATGGCTATATGGATTTGTAAAGTTATATTAGGGGAGGGTAATCTTAGGTTATTCGTTCTGTTGTTGAATTAGGTCAATAGATTGGATATATTGGTGTAATTTGTAGATGTAATACGAGATTCACTACGGGCAGAATCATTTTATATCCCGCACACCCCCTGTTTGCCTATGGAATGGGATGGTAAGATGGTAACTGCAGTCCCTTCCAATGAAGTTTTTTTTATTGCTCTTCTCGTCAGATAGATGTAGTATTCCTATCTGGACGAGAGTCAATTTCTTCTCTTAACCTATTTTGTGCTGCTGTATTCATGTTACATTGAATACATCAATGTATCAGATGGATTGACGCTGGTTTGACTGTGAACTTTTGGCCTAAGGTTAAATAACGGATATAATATTTTCTTTTCAAATGCAAATCTATGTAGTTTATTCATATTCGACAATCTTAAAATAAATATAAAATTCATCTGTGTGGATGATTTAAAATCTTAAAATAATAATTTAAATTAAAAGTTAATATTAAAATCTAAATAATTAATGTTATTCCTCAAATTTAAAATGATTATATATGTGCGTAAATATTGTTTGTGTGTTAATTACTGGCAGTGGCTTATTTTATTCTTTTTTTAATATTGAAAATATTCTTAAATAAGAACTTATAAAATATATCATTATGAAAACTTATAGAAATGTTTTAAATCTCTGCTGAGCTAGTGACAATGGGATAATAGTCTGAATCAACCAATATAAAATAAAATATTTTTTTTACTTACTATATCTGTCCTCTATATAAATTTTCTAGGTTCAAATGCCTAGTGGCACCCTGTACTGCAGATACATAAAGACTCCCTTCTTTGGACCATTATAATATATATATATATATATTATAATATATATATATATATATATATATATATATATTATAGTATTATAATATTATTATTATCACTAATTATGATATCATAAATATCTATGAGAATGGTGTTGGTAGAATGAAAGTGATAAGACACATGGTAAAAATGCATCTATTTTAAGAGTAAGATTTAAATGATAAATTTGAAAATTAAGATGACAAATTTAAGGAAATTGAAATAAACTGGCAGATTCTATATTAACATGTGAGGATAATTTTAAAAACTTAAGTCAAGAAATTAAGAAATCTCAAAGTAAAATATTCAAGGCACTAGACTTTTCAAAACCAAGTTGATAGTGTACAAAGTTATATTGATAAATGTAAAAAGAAAAAGTTAATAATTTACAAAAACAAATAAAGACCCACATTGAGATAAAGAAATGTAACAAAAGAATCAAAGAAATAGTAAATGCTGATCAAGCTCTTTTAGGAAAAATAAATGAAATTAAAGATTTTAAAACTAAAACTGAGGACATGTTCAAGAAAAAGTTACAATGATTAAAAAAGATTCATATTAAAGATGCAGTTGAAATTAAAAAGTTACAGAAGGAATGTGAAGAGATGCAGTTTGCATAAAAACATATAGCAGATAAGTTAGTTAATAATGTAAAAAAATCAAAAGTAAATATTAACTCTATTGTAATAAAATTATAAAAGAGTTGGAAAAATATGTAAAATATAAGGTGCTTGTCTTATAGATAAAGATTCTGTTAGATGGCACCATTTTTATGTTAAAACTATAAAATATGACCATTCTTGGGCTGTTGATTATAATAATTTTGCTTTTTTGTAATGCGAAAATAAAAACAAAACAGAATCATCTTTTTAAATATTATTTTTTATTAGTGTATACAATTTAAATGATAATAATAAATGTAAAATAAAATCAACAAATTACAATTTGATTCATGTTTTTTATATCGTACACTTTTTAAATTGTGTTACAGCTTTTTTTTATCAATTTTCTATCGGATATTTTTTTACTTGTGTTACGACTTTTTTTGTTGTTGTTTAACTAAAAAATAATAATCGTAATAAAAGTAAAAGTTGTTACAGTTAGATTTAGGGTTAGTTTTAGGGTTAGATTTAGGGTTAGTTTTAGGGTTAGTTTTAGGGTTAGGTTTAGGGTTAGTTTTAGGGTTAGTTTTAGGGTTAGGTTTAGGGTTAGTTTTAGGGTTAGGGTTAGTTTTAGAGTTAGTGCTCTGTTGTTTGTAATGCTAAAATAAAAAAAATTCAAATTCGTAACCGTACTCGGACAAAAGAAAGAAACTCAAACTTTTTCAAACAACAACAAACACATACAAATGTCTTCTTTACTTATTAAAAATGTTTATAATATTTGCTTTTTATGAAATTTACAAAAAAAACTGTATATTTGGACTTTTCTTACTGGATATTTTTTTCGTACCGCTCTTTTTTACTTCAAAAATATACAGACGGTAAAATCTTCTTTGTCTTGTGGAATGTTATGAACAGTACATTACTTGACATGTTACCTAATTGCAACTCAATAAAAACATAGATATTTAATATTTTCCCAAATAAAAGTTCAATACAGTACGTTGTAAAAAGTCTTAGAATTATTGCTTTAAAAAATCTGAACATTTCAATACTTTAAAATAAAAAAAAATCCAATGAAAACAACATTTCAATACAATTCAAATACAAACTCTCTCATCAAGCCATAATTATTTTATAATTGTGCAAATTTCGGAAAATGTATTTGCTGCTATTTGGTTCAAATGTATCGGCGTCGGAAACAACATTTTATGTGTTTTGGCACGAAAAGTGAACCATAGAGTGGCATCTTTAGCTAAAAGATGAGTACCGAATATAAACAGTGCATAGATTTTGGAATAGACACAATAGAAGAAAAATTATCGTAACATAATTTTAAAATAATGTTAGTGAAATTATTTTATATGTGTAAAATAGAAAATAAAATGATTTTCCTTGTAAAAAGCAAAAAGAAATGTTTCTATTATTTGGAAAAAACTAATCACTAAGCAACTGCTTACAGATTTATTGTACAAAGTGTAATTGAGTAAAGGAAGAGATTGAATCAACATCATTTTTCACACATGTGCTGAACAATATAAAAGGAAGCACTTGAAGAGCTTAAAGAAGAGTTGAGGTTCTAGTCTTGGGAAGCTTATCTTGTAAACTTTTTAATCTATAAATATTCAAATTAGATGTTGTAGGTACTTTTTTTTTAAATGTCATAGCATCGGCGAGGACGCGAACCCACAACCCGGGCTACTGCCTGCAAGTGCAAAGCAGTCACGCTGACCTCTCAACCACAATGCAAGACATGTTGTAGGTACTTGTTGCTTACCATGTGTGGCTAGAGCAAACAGTAAGGATTCACTCTCAGAGGTGGAAGTGAAGTACTGTGATCATTATCATCAAATATGATTTAACAATATCATAATATATTGCTTACCTTAGTATGTTGATAAAATTTTAAAATTGAATAAATTCTCATTTTAACCTGGATATAATTAAAATACCACCAATGCTGTTCAAGCCTTCAAAATAATTTTGAATTATTAAACTTGCTACACCAAATAGATCAAATTTTCTCTTTTTCTTACAGTTTACTTGGATATTTGTTTGTTCACACCTGTAAAGTACTGATTTCATTTAATGATTATGTTTATGCTATTTTTACAAAAATAATCTTTTGGAAAACTGAAATGAAATAATATCCTTCACATTGTACCAGGATAAACAACAAGAAATCTATTTGCTTTGGAAACCTGTGACATCCTTTCCCTCAGACTTGATTTAAAATTGTGATAAACAATCTTATTATTGCTAATTAAAATGAAACACTTAACTTAAGTAGATCAGCATCATTAAAAAGTTATCTTCAAATAATTTTGGGAAAATAACTATAGTGAACTAATCGTATATTATATAGTCAAATTCTGAAAGAATAAAATAATGAATATATTTATAAATTGAACTCTACATTAAGTGTGTACATATATAAACTGGATTTACATCATTTATAAACTTTAATCAATATTAGTTATTTAATAATTTACTTTCTTTGCTATGTTTGTGAAATATTTTAATGTCTCAGCATTCTTATCACTGTGAAGACCAGGTAATATTGTTTAATTATTTAAGTTATGAAAGATATTGGCATGTTTTATTATTATTGGAGATAGTTGTTGTTGTTGTTGTTGTTATTATTATTATTATTATTATTATTATTATTATTATTATTATTATTATTATTATTATTATTATTATTATTATTATTATTATTATTATTATTATTATTATTATTATTATTATTATTATTATTATTATTATTATTATTATTATTCCAGTATCAATAGGTGAGTATGGTTTTATTATTTTTTTGTATTGAATTCTATGGTTATTATCTACTAGATATAAACTTTATATGAAAATCATACTGAAATATTTATGTGCTTTATTTAAATTATTAATGTTTATATAAGTACTATATTGATTTCATGATGGATCATTAAGATCTTAACTTTATTCATTTATAAAGCTGACAGTAATATATTTTGTTCAGTTATAAGTCAAAATGATTTGCTTTAATTATATTTATATTTAACTGAGGTGGATTTTAAATCCAGTTTAAGTACTTAATTTTCATACTTAATTATAATAAATTCTAGTAATTCTTTTTATATGTTTAGATTGTTATAATACACAGTTTTAATAATTTAGTTACAGGAAATGTAAAATAAATTGATAATGATTAGTTAATTGTACTTAAGTAAATATCCAATAGAAATCTAGTGTTTTTATATACTGTTATGATTTCATATTATAGATTTAAGATTATCTAATAGGTTCATTGATATTACATCATTATTAAGTATTTGATTTTATTGTAGCTAGATTAATTAGCAATAGTGAAGTCAATATAAGAATATAGCATGCCTGAGTTAGTGTAATTTATTATTTTATTGTCTTTTATCTTGTTATAAATAGCATGATTAGTAAGTGTAAATTATTATATAAATATAGCATGGCTGAGTTGATGTTATTTATTATTTTATTACATTAAGATTTAAAATTAATTATTGGATCATATATCTATTTAAATATTATGAATATTGTAATCTTATAAAACATATTAAGCTGTTATCTTAACTATTAATGAATTATTTTATTTAGATATGAATATTTTTAAATTTTATTATAAGTTTGTATTATTTATAAGCAATGTTTTATTAGTTGGATATAAGCCAATATTATTTGTTTAATTTGATTATATGTGAAATCTATTTTAAGCATATATGATTGCTTTTGGATAATGATATTTAATTAAATTTAATTGCTTTATTTTAATTTATATTAAGTAAATTTTGTATTTAGGTTACCTGAAGTGATAATTCTTTGTTTTATATTTTTCTAAATGCTATCTAAATTCATGATGCTATAATAAACATACCATCATTGATTTATTTTGTTATAATTAACAGTGGGGTGGGTGATTATATAAAGGATTATACTAAGTATTATATAAATATTTAGGGAATGGTATTTATTTAATGTAGTACATTATATTTATTCTATTATGGATAATAATGTTATTCAGTTATAAATGATACCCAATTTCAGTGATCATTTTTATTATACTGCATAAGGCAATGAATGATTGAACTATATTTTATTTAGGTTACGTTAGAGTTATTATTTCATGGCATATTTTCAGCTCTTACAAATGCTACCTAAATGATTGGGGATATAAGAGAGGTTAGCATACACATATATTTATTCTATTATAAATGATACCATCTTTGACATGGCATAATTAAACAAGATTACTCTATTATATTTTTATCATATATGATTTGTCACAAATTCCACCCAAATCTGAGATGCTTTACAAGAAATGTATACTTTCATTTTTATCCATTTATAAATGGCCTTTAAATTTAAGGATAGTAATAAGAGTTATTTCATCAACATTTTACTTTATGTCAGTATTTAAATATTGTAAACTCTGTTCTAGGAAAAATAAAATTAAAATTATTACAAATTCACTAAAGGACTATAACAAGGGAAGGCAGGCAAGTGTATGTCCATGTAAAAGTGATAAAAAACAGCATAGATTTAAAAAATCTAGAAGATTCCTTAAAAGATTAGGTAAATAGTTAGTAAATATTTATTTTCAGAATGTTCAAACACATAATAATGTTAAAAAACATTCTATAATTTAAATTAAATCTATTTAACTTTCTATAAAACAGGCAAAACTTAATATATGTATTGCCACACTCAGCAAGCTAGAGTAATCAATGGATGCCAGAAGGCTTGTGCATAAAGTCCCCATCTAGTGCCTACTCATCCAATATCCCCAGACTAGTTTCTGACTTGTGGCCTTCATCAGTGAGGAGCCTTGGATCTGAGAGCACTGCACCTAGAACATAGGATCTAATGCATCCCAGCAGCCACCTTTTATCTCCACTTAACTACAAAACTATGAGTCTTAACCTGAAAACACTTTAATGTTTTCAATCCAAGCCCATTAGCCTATATAGTCATATGGATCTGAACTCAGTTCAGTACCCATATATTTTGGTGTCTTTGGTTCTTTAATAACTATAGCCACCACTATCATATTAGGTAGGATTGGTTTTAAGCCAATAAACATCTCATGACCACCACTTCTTATGCTTGTGTATAACTTTAAAACAGGCAAAACTCACTATATGTATTGCCATATACATATTGCTTAAAAGCAATCCTGCCTAATAGGATAGTAGTGGCTATAGTTATTAAAGAACCAAAAACACCAAAATGTATGGGTACTGAACTGAGTTCAGATCCATATGACTATATAAGCTAGTAAGCTTGGATTGAAAACATTAAGGTATTTTTAGTTTAAGACTCATAGTTTTGTAGTTAAGTGGAGATAAAAGGTGGCTGCTGGAGGGTTGAATTATCTTAAGATCTAGGTGCAGTGCTCTCAGATCCAAGGCTCCTCACTGATGAAGGCCACAAGCCAGAAACTAGTCTAGGGATATTGGATGAGTAGGCACTAGATGGGAATTTTACACACAAGCCTTCTGGCATTCATTGATTACTCTAGCTTGCTGTGTGTGGCAATATGTATAGTGAGTTTTGCCTGTTTTAAAACAGTTATAGACAAGCATAAGAAGTGGTGGTCATGTGATGTTTATTGGCTTAACTTCCTATAAACCTAGATTGTTATAAAATTATAAAGGTAGATTTCATTATTAATTATACATATAAGAGATTACAGTGCGTAAATACATTTATAATTATTATAAATACCTTATCTAATTAAATAAAAGTAAAATAATTGTGTTGTATTATCTATTTAACAGATCAGGTTTATAACATTTGACCTTAGGAGAAAATGTTGATTAATGATTAATTACTATAAGGAATGCATATAGACAAAAGATATTTAGAACTTGGAAAATTTTACTAATTATTAAAAATAAAGTATTAAATTTGAGATAAGCTGATTATCAGCAAAATATTTTACTTAAAACTAATCCAGATGTTTTTTATTAAAAATTTGCAAAATACTTATGTAAATATGAAATCAAAGTTTTTTATAAAACATTCTTTAATCTTGTCAACAAGATCTCCTTCTGAAGTTTTTTATAAGAAGTTCATCAATCATTTGTTATTTAGTTGCTATAATCCAGACATAATAACCAGTAGAAAGTTGAAAACTTGTGTCTGATTCCTTGAAATGCTGATATAATCTGTAAATGGCTACTCATCTGATGTCTTCTGAGCTGTTGTACATGTATGCAAATGTTCTTGCCATCATATCTTTATTCAGCCTATAAAAGAGCATGCTACGATTTATGAAAGATAAAGAAGCTCCACAATAAACTATAACAACTTCATTCATATGCTAATCCAAGTAATCAGCCTGTCACTGGAATTAATATTTGATAAAAAGTACCATCCAGAATCCGATGACTGTCAATTGCATCATGAAAGCTATGTATCATCACATCTTTACACTGTTCTTCATATCTCACTGCATTTTAAAATTCTGCATGAACACAATTGTAAAAATATTGAACTTATGTCATAAAATCTCTGCAATCCTGAAAAGACTGGTAAAACTTAACCATTCATATGCATTTACTGTTCCCCTTTTAATAACTGTTTCTTTTTTGTTTATGTATTGTTTTACTTTCATATTATACAACATTATTATCCCTATATGTTAAAGTAACTAGTATTTGTTCAGCATGAATGAATATAATTTACTGTATGCAATCATTCTTAAATTGTACATATGAAATAGATTTGGGTATTGAGCAATCAAGTGATGAAGAATTAATAGGTAAACATTTTTTTTTATTATTCATAAAATCACCCCCCCCCCAAAAAAAAAAGGTAATTAATCAAAAGAGTAGAGACCCTTCAATCCCCTTTCTTTAATTGACTCAAAAATTTTGTTTTTTCTATAATATAATCATTAAAGAATTTTAAGAAGAATTTTATGCTTACCACAATTATCAAGGTCAGAAAAAACACATTTAAAAAAATTATAAAAATAAAAGATAAACTAATTTAAAACAAAATTAAAAACAAAGACAACTTATATTTTTTAAAGGAACAAATATATATGTCATTTAATTTGCATTAGTTTCTAAAAGTTAAGGTCAATTTTAAGTAAATATTTAATTATATATCTGAATTGAGGATGTATGAGTACATTCTTTAGGTTGAACATTCATTTAAGCAGAGATTATTAGTATATTTTATCATTTATCCATATTTATTTGAATGAGCCCATTAATATTTTGAGCACTGATTGATTATTTTATTGGCTGAGTGAGGTAAAAGTCTAAACTTTTAATTTAACAATTCACAAACTCAACAGTCAAATGGTCAAAATATATTCATCTTTTAATATTATATTCACTTTAGTTTCATTTGTAAAAAGTAAAAATTTAATAATTTGTCAGGTTATGAAAGTTTTTTCAAAAATAAATTTTTATTTATAATTATAAAAATATTTGATAGTGGCAAATCTAAAACAAACATTAGTAACCAACTAAAAAGTGTTGCTGACGTCAGTGATTTCTTTCTCAGCTTTATGTTACCAAAAACTAAATAATTTTTATTAAAATCTTATATATTTTTGTATAATAATTTTATTTTTAGCATATTTTATCAAAATAATATGTCAAAAAATACATTTAAAATGGTCTAAAACATTCGTTTATCACTTTGACAAGTCAATTTCTTTGTCCTCAATAGTTGAGAGCCAATCAGTGCTTAGAACAAACTTCCTCCTCCCTTTGTTAGAGCTTCAGCATCAGTTTTATTGATTTTTTACTTATAAAATAATTCAAAAGAGAGCAGCATCTTATGGAAATTTTTAAAACCTTTCAAATGACAGTAAAATCTTTACCGTAGTTTTAAAAATGATGGAATTCAAGTGACTTGAAGCAGCTTCGAGTCATCTCGTAAAACTCCATTAAATGATTAAGACATGAATGCACTGAGTAAAGTAATATTTGACTGATTGTGAAAACTTATAAGGTGGCTAGTCACACTTGTTTTCATATTAGTAATCATCATAATTCCCATGCTTTAATGATTAAGAATTATTTACTGTTTTTTTCTTATATAAATTGCATTGTTGGGTTATTTATATATATATATAATTGCATTGTTGGGTTATTTATATATATATATATATGATCATTCCTGTTCCATAGAAATGGATTGGCCAAATGTTTTCTGGATATAGTCAAGCCAATGTGGATATCTCTTTCATATTTGAATAATTTTCATTGATGTTAATATTATTTTCTGCATGATAATGATCAAATTCATTGCAAGTTACATAAACAAATATCTTTTCCAAATTCCTGGATATGCTTTTGTTAAGATGGTCATACTCCATCTCTGTTTCATCATCAGATAAACTACTATTTTAAATAACCTAGCATGTATTCAGTGTCTTTTAAAATATATTTTAAAGCCTGATATAGAAATTGGGTAATCTTAACAAAATTTTCATTCATGGGCAGTCATTTATTAATAATTCTGATTTTAAATATACATACATCAATATTCCTACCTTAATCCTGCCTGATTCTTCGATAATTTATAGTTAAATCACTAGAGAATGTCCACACTGGAGGTGATTGAAACATATAAAGCCTAAAGTCTCTTTATGGTATGTAAGCCAGTGAAGATTATGGCTGTTTAGTCACTAATTTATTTTTTTAACTTGTGCAAGGAATGCAGTATAATCTTAGAATAAATCTAAATCTAATATAAACCACATGTAAACTTTTAATTAGCTTTATTCTGTTGTTTTTATTGTTTTCTAATATATATATAAAATCAATAAAGCAAGACATATAATGTTACATTGCTTTTATACTCTTAATTGATAAGTGTGATAAGAGAAAATATTTAAAATCTCTATCCAGAACATTTTTACACCCATTTTTATTCCCAGACCAATTGGTTTAAGCTTATGGCTCACCTCAGAGAGGAGCTAGAATATTCAGACACTAGATCTAAAATATCAATTTAAAACCCAGCACTTATTTCATACATAATATTAAAGTAGAAAGTCTGAAGTTTTCGGACATGAAAATGTCTTTTCCTCCAGTCATGTAGCTATATGGGAATGAGCATAGTGAAAGTCATAAAGGTAAAATTATAATATCAATAAAGCAAGTCATTTATATATATATATATATATATATATATATATATGACTTGTTATTTTATATATATATATATATATATATATATATACAATAACATATGCTAACATAAAATAGGGTAGTCATGTTGAAATTGTCCTGGGACCATAGGAAATGAGGTTTAACTTTGTATTATGTGTGGGAATGTTTATACCAATGTTGCACACATGTGAGTTAGTGATCATTTGTTGGTTCCTAGGATTATAGATATATATAATAAGTTATAAATTTTGTAACTTGCCTTTAAGTTAGCATTTTATAATCACTAGATGGAGCTCTACCAATAGCTCCAAACAAGCTGTGTTTACATAAGTGCTGAAAGAGAGAGAATTCAAAATCTCTATGATGTATTTCCACCTCCAGACCAGCTGGTTTCAAGCTTATTGTCTCATGTCAGGGAAGGGCTGGGAGACTAGAAACTAGATCTAAATAGCAACTGTAAAGTCAGCACTTATCAACACATTTTTATCTGTTTGAAAGCATGAATTTATTAGACACATAATATCTTCATACTAGATTAACAAACTATATAGCTATATGGGTCTAAATTCAGTTCAGTTTCACTATATAGTAAAAGCCTCTGCAATATATAGCATTGCAAAAACCTTTAAAGGTACACTTATAATAATTAAAACAAGTTATAAATTTTGCAACTTGCCTTTATGCTAGTATTTTATGATCATTCAGACCCATATAGCTATCTAGTTTGTTAAGCTGAGTTTGAAGATATTACATGTCTGATAAATTCACACTTTCAAACTGATAGAAATGTGTTTGATAAGTGCAGTTGGTGATTTAGATCTAGTTTATTTTCATACAGGCCTTCACTGATGTGTGCTAATAAGTTCGAAACCAACTGATCTGGAGGTGACAGTACACAATAAAGATTTTGAATTCTATCTCTTTTGGTGTCATGTAAACAAAGCTGTTTTGGAGCTATTGCTAAAGCTCCATATAGTGATCATTAAAAGCCAGCTTAAAGGCAAGGTACAAAATTTATAACTTGTTTTAATTATTATAAATGTACCTTTGAAGGTTTTTTGCAATGATATATATATATATTGTAACAGACCGTAAAATGTACCGGGAGTCTACAGGGTAAGATATTTAATTAATTGATGTCCCAAATGTTTGGGTTGCCAAAATATGTAACGGACTGTAAAACCCTTTTAGGATAGTACACCCAGAGCCTTCTCTACTTACAGGTCCTATTACTACTCAGGGTTCTAACTCAGTGTAGACATTTGCCTTTAACTCTGCTCAAGGATGGAATTAAATAGGATGGCAATAATGTGACCTCTATATAGATCCTTAATGGCTATTGCTAATAATAAATTAAAAATCTGTATGCATGTATAATAGCTATTTTGGTGAGTGAAGTATGAATGATGCTTGACAATCTAGAGACCAGAGAAACAAAGGTTTTAACTTCAAACAACAAATATTTAATAACAGATCATGCTTAAAGTTATAATATTTATAAATCAACAGAATATATACATGATTATTATAAAATATTAATTTATCTCTACAACAATAAGACTAGCTGTAATTTAAATATTAAAATATGGGTTGAAATAAGAATTATAAAATTTAGTGCATAATTTACAATAATGTATTAATTATTTTAAATATAAAATTATATTACTAATGTACGATTATCATTTTGTTTATGTCCTCTAAATGTACCTCAAGATTATGTCCATGAATTGCTAATTTGTGTTTTGTATAGTTCATTCATAAACAGTTATTCATTTAAACATGAAAATGTTATATATATTTACTTATTAATTAGTTTGATTTTAATGTATTAATTGTCTAATAAATGTAAATATTTAAAATCTTACCTTTTGTTTCAGTCATTGTCCAGTTTAATTTAAACCTTCAATTACGATAATATTTTATTTACAAACATATATAATATATTGATGTATAGTTTGAGTTGTGCATCTCTCTCACCCTATAAAAATCTAAACAAATGGGTTCTTTTTTTTTAAAAAAAAATGTTTGCTACACTTGAATAAAAGGGTGAGAAAAATTCACAACCCAACTCTCAGTATACATTTAAAAAAAAATATTTGAAACATAAAATATAATGAAATTTTGGAATTCCTTAAAACAATAGCAAGTTAAATTTTCAAGAGCAGCTTCTATATTCTTAACAGATAATGTCTTTCTTTCCTTCATGTATATTAAGTCATGTTGAACATTCTAAGCATTAACAATTCCCATGACGAAATTAAAATCCTCGGCATTTGATTTTAAAGCCATGCATTTCTATTCCATATCAAGATCTTTCCATGTTGATTTAAACAATATATACCAAAAATCTGATCCTCCATCACACGTCAATAACACCAAGAGGATAGAAAAATCCCCCGACACTTAACTAGCAAAAGTGCATTGTTAGATATTATTTACACATATATAAATTATTAAATATGAATTCTTTTCCAAGGCTTACGTTATAATATAAGGCGAACGCTATTTCTATGCAGTTTTATTTATATATGTATGAGATGCACGATAAAGATTTTACTTTAAAAGTAATGTTAATAAATTTCTATTTCATCATTAGTTGATTTTATTTTATCCAAGAAACATTTGAGAGCAATTATATTTTTTAACAATGATAAATAACTATGATGCTCTTAGCATTTATTTGAACGAACGGAAGTTCATCAATTAAATAATGTTTTTTTTTTCCTTTTTAAAACATTTTACACTTATCAATAATAAAATTCCAAATATTAAATAGTTTATTTTTAATAAAGAAAGGAAATCATAATAACTAATATAATAATTAAAGTATTCTTTACAACTTTACTTTCATGCACTTCATTTGAACAAGAAAAAACAACAACTCAAAAAAAATCTGTTGCTTAGATATTTTTCCACGTTCCCAAAATCAACAAAGGTTTACTCGTTTTGTCCTCTTTTAAACAAAAGAAACGTGGTTACCAGAATTTAATGTCAAATATTTTTTTTTCTATTTTGTCACGTCATGATTTAAAATCTACATTCATGTATATATATATGTGTATATGTATATATTTTATTTTACATTTAATAAAAAAAATAAATGTGTTCATTCCTTCATGAATGTATGGTTATGTTTGTGTGTGTATATATGTGTATATGTCTCCAAATATCTAAAAAAAAATAGGTTTTAAAAGTTGGCTGCCTATTTAATCTTTATACATTTTTATCCTAAAACATCAGTTACTTATTATTATTTTTTTATAAGGATTGGGCATCACCTTACATTTCCCCTACTCTTAGAAGGTTAAAATTTAGACCATTGTCAAAATTTTAGCACCTAAACAAAGGTTTTGATGGTTATTGTGTTGGAAAATTTTATTCTTTTTAAATAGGGAGAGTTCTAATGCTGTCGTACTTATTTTAATTTACTCATCAATATATATTTGCTTTTTTTTATATTACTCATTTTTGGTTAGATTCCTATCCTTATGTCTTTCATCTTAACATTGAATTAAATTACTGTCATCATTAACATTGTTCTTATTATCTTTACTAGAATTACTAACTATATGACGGTTGAATACTCTGAATTTGACTGGTTAAGGGTCTCTGTTCCAGAAGGCACATATTTGGGTTTGTCAGTCTATATCCTGCTCCCTAGGAGTCTTATTGGATTTTTATAAGGTCTGAACAAAATATGGGATTCCCACATTCTATGGGTCAATTCCCACATCTCAGCCAATTCTAAGATACCTCAATAAAATGTTTCAACATTAATTTGAGTGCATCCTCATCACATCTACCTACTCTAGCTATTTACTCATGAATAATGCTGTCTTTCTCATTATAATACACTTGCATATACCCATTTACATTTTTTTTATAAACTTCACTTTCATCTACTTTAATCATGGTCATCTGTTTACAAATAACTAAGCTTCTGTACATGGCAGTTCTTGACAACCACTGTATGGCTTTAATATCCGAGCATTATAAGTTCCTTTTATCTCTCCATCAATATTTAACCAAAATGCATTTGGGCCAGCTTGTTTCACAATAGCATATGGTCCAGCATATTGTTGACAAAATTTATAATAAACATTATCCATTGGTTTACTTGGGTTCTGTGTTTTCACAAAAACCTTGTCTCCAATCTTAAAGTGATGTCTGCTTTCCTTTCCCTTCTTATTTCTAAAATTGGATTTATTAATTAACTGTTGTCAAGCCATTTGAATTTTAGTTTCTATGTCATAGTGATGACATTCAATTGGAGGTTGGTATTTCACAAATAATGAAGGAATAGGTTGGTTAAAATGTAGTTGGATGGGTGTGAATCCAGTAGATTCATTTGCACCCCAATTTATGTAATTCACTGCCCATTCTGTCTGCTTCACCCACCCCCTATTTTTTTTATAAGATTTAATAGTCAAAAGTAAACTTAACATTCTCTTTTATAAATATATACTCACTTAACATTATTTACAGGGTTCAATCATTAAGAAAGTCATTTTTTATGTTCCAGGGTTGCAATCATGAAGTCTGTCACTTAATTTGTGCCTTTCTCTTTTTAAGGACTTTCATTCACGTATTCAATAAATGTGAAGGGACCTTCATAAGTGTTGCAAAGGTTATGAAACCTGGGACCTTTCTGTTTCTTTGTAGGGAGTATAGTTGACTCCAGTAACATCTGGCAACTGTCTATGACTTGGTCATCTTCCTGATTATGAAGAGACTTGTTGTGCCATAATATACATTCAAGATGAACAAGTGTATCGACTTCATTTGTTCTTTCAAAGTTGGCTTCAATAATGGGACAATTTTCTTTTGTGAAAAGCCATTGAGCATATAATAGCCTTTCTTGGATTTTGCTACTATGTTCATGGACCTTGTATTTAGAACAAACTTTATGTTCTGAACATTGAATGCTCACATTAACTTGTTCTGCTTGATCATCTAACATATTCATTACCATACTCTTCATGGGAAGGATTGAATCAGCATCATTTCAAAATGTTTTTGGGATTGCTCTTTCCAACTTAAAATTGGTAGAATGATTTTCTATTATGTCTTCAAGTACTTGCTGAGTCCATGTAGCAGGACATTAATGTACAAGAGAAGTTTCCATCGTAACAGAATATTTAGTACTTTGATTGGATTCAAAAATTGTTTTTTTATATCATTAATATCACAGCTCATACTATCTATTCTATTATTAATATCATAAGTTTTAGATTCTATCCTATCTATATTTTCTTTTATACACATTATCTTTGCTTCCAAATTACTATTTATTTGGATCTCTAAATCATCAATATCAGTTTTAGTTACCATAGTAAACTTTATATCCTCTATCTTAGTGAATTCCTGGGCTTGGTGAACTTCCTTAACTTTATTCTCAATTTGAGTGGTAATACTTTCCTTAAATTCAGTATACTGCTCTTGACACTGCAAGTTCACTTCATCTATATTTATTCTCATCTCTTCTACATTTCACTTTAATTCCGTACTACTGTTATGCACTTCATTCATCTCTGAAGATAACTGCTCCAGGGCTGTAGAAACTTTCATTTCAATGCCACTAATTCTTTTCTTAACCTCCTCATCCAATTTGTCAATATCAGCCTTAGTTACCATATTGCTTATTTCAGTCTTGATTGTATCTATCTGACCACTCATGCTATTTATCCGACCATTCATCTGACCACTCATGCTATCCATCCAACCATTCATGTCAGCCTTGACTATATCTATCTGACCACTTATGCTATCCATCCAAACACTCATATCAGCTTGCATGGCATCCATCTGACCACTCATATCAGCTTGCATGGCATCCATCCAACCACTCATATCAGTTTGCATGGCATCCATCTGACCACTCATATCAGCTTTCATGGCATCCATTCGACCATTCATGTCATCCATCCGACCACTCATATTGCTTATATCAGCCTTGGTTGCCATATTATCCATTCGATCCAATAATGTTTGGAGCATCTGCATCATGGCTCCACTATTTTCTGTAACCTGTGTTAGTCCAATTCCAGGTGATTGAGCAGACTGTTCATTAGAGTCTCCTTGAATTTGAGATATCATTTGTTTTTCCTCTTGCATTGAGAAAGAATGCTCAGCTCCAACCATTGACCCCCCAGACATATTCATGTCTACTGATCCTACTTGTTCCATATTAGGATCATGCTCAGCTTCATTGCCACTAACATCCTGTGGCTTTACATATAATCCCTTACTCATACTTGACAAACATCTCCCACTTCTGAGAAACATACAAAATAAACTAATACTTTTCTTTAAAATATCTACTCTATGGCAAAATTATTTCTTTTTATATAATATTTTATAATATGTCATAGGATCTCCTACCAACTTGTGTCATCTCATGTGATTTTGGTTACCTTAAGTATTTTACATATCATTGGTATTAATGCTGGTTTTATATATTTTTCCCTTATCTGCTTCACTTGCCTACTCTTATTAGATTCTTGATCATCTATTTAGATTTGGCCTCTATTTATCAATTTATACCTTCACTCAGAGTTATTTGAACTTATTGTTTATTGATTAAATTAACTATACCACTAAGTTGCCACACCATTTAATCCATAGGGTTATGTAATTTATAGTTTATTAACTGACTAACTAAAATATGATAAATCAGGTTATACTGAAATTATGGACAATTTCTCATAAATTCAATTTATGTCACACTAAAAATATACAGTAACATATGATAGACCCAAATCTTTAAAGCTCAACACATTGTGTATCAAAATATAATAGACAAAACTTTTCACATGCAGTTAATCTTAGTATTCAAGCTTACCACATTGCATGCCAAAAATGTAACAGACTACCAACTAGAATGAATTTAATAATTGGCTATTATGAATGCGACATGATAATCAACTTTCATTAAGTCTATATATGCCAGTGTACAGGCTTCACTGTTGATGGTGTCAAAAATGTAACAGTATGTAGTTTGTATCTGTGATGAACTTACATTTTCAGGCCCAAAACGTTGTGCGCCAAAATATGTAACGGACCGTAAAATGTACCGAGAGTCTACAGGGTGAGATATTTAATTAATTGATGCCCCAAATGTTTGGGTTGCCAAAATATGTAACGGACTGTAAAACCCCTTTAGGATAGTACACCCAGAGCCTTCTCTACTTACAGGTCTTATTACTACTCGGGGTTCTAACTCAGTGTAGACATTTGCCTTTAACTCTGCTCAAGGATGGAATTAAATAGGATGGCAATAATGTGACCTCTATATATCCTTAATGGCTATTGCTAATAATAAATTAAAAATCTGTTTGCATGTATAATAGCTATTCTGGTGAGTGAAGTATGAATGATGCTTGACAATCTAGAGACCAGAGAAACAAAGGCTTTAACTTCAAACAACAAATATTTATTAACAGATCATGCTTAAAGTTATAATATTTATAAATCAACAGAATATATACATGATTATTATAAAATATTAATTTATCTCTACAACAATAAGACTAGCTGTAATTTAAATATTAAAATATGGGTTGAAATAAGAAATATAAAATTTAGTGCATAATTTACAATAATGTATTAATTATTTTAAATATAAAATCATATTACTAATGTACGATTATCATTTTGTTTATGTCCTTTAAATGTACCTCAAGGTTATGTCCACGAATTGCTAATTTGTGTTTTGTATAGTTCATTTATAAACAGTTATTCATTTAAACAAGAAAATGTTATATATATTTACTTATTAATTAGTTTGATTTTAATGTATTAATTGTTTAATAAATGTAAATATTTAAAATCTTACCTTTTGTTTCAGTCATTGTCCAGTTTAATTTAAACCTTCAATTACGATAATATTTTATTTACAAACATATATAATATATTGATGTATAGTTTGAGTTGTGCATCTCTCTCACCCTATAAAAATCTAAACAAATGGGTTCTTTTTTTTTAAAAAAAAAATGTTTCCTACACTTCAATAAAAGGGTAAGAAAAATTCACAACCCAACTCTCAGTATACATTTAAAAAAAATATTTGAAACATAAAATATAATGAAATTTTGGAATTCCTTAAACCAATAGCAAGTTAAATTTTCAAGAGCAGCTTCTGTATTCTTAGCAGATAATGTCTTTCTTTCCTTCATGTACATTAAGTCATGTTGAACATTCTAAGCATTAACAATTCCCATGACGAAATTGAATTCCTCAGCATTTGATTTTAAAGCCATGCATTTCTATTCCATATCAAGATCTTTCCACGTTGATTTAAACAATATATACCAATAAATATGATCCTCCATCACACGTCAACGACACCAAGAGAATAGAAAAATCTCCCGACACTTAATTAGCAAAAGTGCATTGTTAGATATTAGTTACACATATATAGATTATTAAATATGAATCCTTTTCCAAGGCTTACGTTATAATATAAGGCGAACGCTATTTCTATGCAGTTTTATTTATATATGTATGAGATGCATGATAAAGATTTTACTTTAAAAGTAATGGTAATAAAGTTCTATTTCATCATTAGTTGATTTTATTTTATCCAAGAAACATTTGATAGCAATTATATTTTTTAACAATGCTAAATAACTATGATACTCTTAGCATTTATTTGAACGAACGAAAGTTCATCAATTAAATAATGTTTTTTTTTTTTCCTTTTTAAAACATTTTACACTTATCAATAATAAAATTCCAAATATTAAATAGTTTATTTTTAATAAAGAAAGGAAATCATAATAACTAATATAATAATTAAAATATTCTTTACAACTTTACTTTCATGCACTTCATTTGAACAAGAAAAACCAACAACAACTCAAAAAAAATCTGTTGCTTAGATATTTTTCCACGTTCCCAAAATCAACAAAGGTTTACTCTTTTTTCCCTCTTTTAAACAAAAGAAATGTGGTTACTAGAATTTAATGTCAAATATTTTTTTTTCTATTTTGTCATGTCATGATTTAAAATCTACATTCATGTATATATATGTGTATATGTATATATTTTATTTTACATTTAATAAAAAAAATAAATGTGTTCATTCCTTCATGAATGTATGGTTATGTTTGTGTGTATATATATGTGTATATGTCTCCAAATATCTAAAAAAAATTAGGTTTTAAAAGTTGGCTGCCTATTTAATCTTTATACATTTTTATCCTAAAACATCAGTTACTTATTATT
>JAQFVV010001080.1:0-116104 GCA_028023455.1 Epiperipatus broadwayi | reverse complement strand
AAAAAGTGCACAATATATATATATGTAATATAATGAGTATGATAATAGCTCTTAACAAGATTTTCTGAATACCCCTATCCCCAAAACTGTTTTCAAGCTGCTGGCTATAGATTTAATGTCTGAATATTCTAGCACCACACTGACTATAGCCAGCAGCTTGAAAACAGTTTTGGGGATAGGGGTATTTGGAAAAGCTTGTTAAGAGGTATCACCATGCTCATTATATTACATTTGTAGTACAAGCTTATTAAATTAAGTCATGTGATGTATGACTTGATTTTTATTTCTACAATATATATATATATATAAAGACGATCAAAATATAGCATTTATTTGAAGGTGTTCCTTATAATTTATTCAAATATTATAAAATTTGTCTAAGTTTATCTGCTTTTCTCACAAAATATAATGCTTAATTTTTATAAGATTATCCAAATGTTCATTGTCTAGTCTATTATGGGATTTTGGTTTTATAACACTCATTAAACTAAAACTACATTCATCATCAGTGCTGGAAGTTTGAAACGTTGCACACATATTAAAAAGTACCAAAAGTTCTTTATATTCTTGGTCTTTTAAGATATATGTAATTAAATCATTAAATAAATCAATTATAGCAATTTTATATTTTTCATTGATTAAAAATTTCAACTTACCATATTGTTCTAAAATTGTATCTTAGCTTATATGGTTTTTATCATTATTATTAACTACAAATTCATATTTTACAAATATACATTTTAGCCTATCTTTCCCATACTTTATGTTTAAATTATTTTCCATTACAAAAAGATCCAAGGCATTTCAGTCATTTATATCTTCCTCTGGAAATCTAGTAAGCAAATAAATCAAAGTTGAATAGATTTAAATATTGACAAAGTATCTATTAAATTGAGAGACTGCAATCCTCTTGCGCTCTCTACTATCTAACAGCCAATGAGATCGTAAATGCAAGACAGAGAATTTGACAAGAAAAGGGTGGTCCACCCTATTCTTTACTATCTTTCTATATATCCAAGCCAGTCTAAAGTACTTAGATCTGAAAGTGTGAATATTAAATAGCTTCACACTTAATGAGTTTAAATTTCAATGCTGTTTGCGCTTTATAAAATAAAGTATCTATATAAACATTGGAATCTAAAATTGGTTGAATATCCACACTCCAGCAGATGTTATTTAGATATTGCATTCTTAATTTAGCCATTGCAATGTCTCCATTAAGGATAAATTAGTCCATTGGAAAGTTTTGTTAAATAATAATCGTTCCACAGACACATTTTGAAGAATCAAACATACTACCGAATATTGTGGGGTTTTGAGGTTTTTTTAAACAATATTTATTATTGGGTCATTGAATTCTTCAATTTGTTCTGTGCAGTAACCTATAGTACAAAATACCTAAATACTTATCTTACTTCATTGAGAGATCTGAATGATATAACATCAATTTCTCAAATGTTGGCTAATACTTTTAAGTTTTTCAATTATTATAGATGATCTACTAAACATTGTATATATTATCCTCAAAAGCATTTCACTATCATAATAAATGAAACCTGTTTCTATGCATCATATATCACAGTAAATGAGAAATATTATCTCATAGACAAGTAGACATCATTTGTTTTTCCTAACATTATAGAGGTAAACATAACCTTTTTTTTTTATATATAAATCAAGATTGTTCCCACTATAAAACTTTTTTATCCCTATGACTATCACGTGCATTGAGCTGAATGATGCTACAAATCTTGTCTGATAGCTGGTTTCAAAATTTGATCAGTATTTTATATATAATATTAATTTTTTACTGAAATATCTATATTTTCACCAACTGGAATGTTCAAACTTTATCAATAATCTCCTTATATATGATTACATTTATATATTCTATAAATTCAAAGGAATAATTCTTAATACACCATAATTCAAGAATATTAACAAATTTTCCTACATGATAATGCATAGATTGCACAGACAGCATTGCTGAATTAATGTTACGTTTGTATTTTTCTAAATAAATAAGATTGCTTTTGATTATGTAATTTTTTATAATTCGTTTAATAACCATTTTTATTCCCGCGATTTTGAAGACATTCTTAAACTTGTAATATTTTTAGATTGAATAAGATTTATTTACATAGTCAAAAGTACACTTTGGATTTCTTTTTAAAATCTTAATTCTGTTTGTATTTTAGAATTCAATTCTTTTTAAAGGATTTTATTGGATTTACACATGTATTGATCTGTATTAATATCTACGATTAAATAAACAATGCATTGTTTATACGAGCTATATATATATATATTGTATAAAAATACAATATATAAATATAATTCTAATGATGGCTTGCTCTGGAATTCATAGGAAGTTCACGAACCGGAAGTAACAGAGCTGGTTCCCAATCCACCAACGTGAGTTACAAAGTTTGTTACTTTACCACTGTAGTAATCCACACAGGACAATAAATAATCAAATAACAAAACAAATAATGATTTATTATTATTATTATAGATAACTAAGAAAACAATTACACGTTAAATAATAAAGAGACCACATCAGCATTCTTACTGGACACAGATTCGAGACTACCAATCCCAGCATAGTATGCAGAGAGAGAAATGATCATAGATGTAAAATGAAAGAGGCCTACTTCATAAACGACACTCAATCAATCAATAGAAAAGACACCTGTTTCACCATTTCAAAAAGATGGCAAACTAATCTAAATAAAATAATATGCCAAAACCTATGACATATTCAGCAGCTATCTAATTAGCATAAAACAGAATACTCCCCCTCATTACTATCAACTGCACTCAGCTATGAATA
The DNA here is from genome assembly GCA_028023455.1 of Epiperipatus broadwayi. Lineage (NCBI taxonomy): Eukaryota > Metazoa > Onychophora > Udeonychophora > Euonychophora > Peripatidae > Epiperipatus > Epiperipatus broadwayi. The sequence goes on along the minus strand of JAQFVV010001080.1, from coordinate 113,271 downwards.
TGAAGGCTATGAGCTTTGAAAGTTAAGCATAAATAAACATTAACAAATGAAATTTCTCTAACAAGCGTAGAAATGCAGGATTATTGGTGTGTTAAAAGGATGTAACATATAAAAGAATGGAAGTTAATGATATTGATTTGATAATAGATTGCTACGCTTTGTTTTACTTAATATGGGGGTAAAATGGCAGATTCTACAGTCCAAAGTCTATCACTTTTGGACTCAAACTCTTTGCAAATGTCTAAGCAATAAACTATCATCATCATTATTATTATTACGGGATGCTGCAAAGGCTTTAAAGATTTCTGTAAAAAAAATCTTCAGATTATCTGATTATTGTTTTTATTGTAATATTTAGTATCATCCATTTTATATAAGATCATTCTTTTGATATTTTTATTTTATTTTTTTGATGATCAGATTTGTTTAATGAATTAGTCACATAGGTAAGTTCAAACTAAGAGATTTCAAATATTATGACTTGAACTTCTTGTTTTCAGAAGACATGCACCAATTCTTAGAAAATATTGAAAAAAAAAAATCCAACTCCAAATTTTATTTTTCCTATTCCAGCAAGATCACCATGTGGTGTAAATGAATAAGAAAATAGCACACACCATTAACTATACAATAAAGACATAAATTAACTACTATTAATCAGTAATTGAATTACAAATACTTGCAGGTTTGTAGTTTTTGCAGTGTATTGATAAACATTGCCATCTAGTAACTTTTATTGTCAAAATCTAAATAAACAATCATAATATTATTTTTAATGGATTCTTTGCAAATAACAGTAATTAACGATGTTTGTGACTAAATGATTTATGACAGTGGTACGCATCCTGTAAGTCACGATTCCTCAGGTGATTACTGAAAAATTATTGGGAGTCATAAAATCTTGAGAAGTTCTTATATTGCTTTCAAAATCAAATTTATTCACATTTAGGTCAATTACAATACATTGATATTTTTAAATTTATGACTATGTGTACCTAAACATTATTAAAAATACATGAAAACCGATCAACTCAATACTGTGTGTTCAAATCCTTCTTTCTTTATATTCCAATCCACTTTGTATAAACAGCCCATCATAACTATGTTCTTGAATGTATATATTTTTTAAAATAGGCTAAAAAATTGTAATTGTTATAATCAACAGATCTATTAAGAACCAAATATTATTATACATTTATCATATTTATTTTTTATCACAAGGTTTACTATTAAATATTTTTTAAACCCTGTTTCTCATTTTTATATCCATGATAAAAATTAAAATTTATAAAGAATAATAAAAACCAAACGTTCAGAAAATGATAAAGATAGTAACAAAGAAGAGGATATATATTTGTATGTAGTAAAATGATTTTTATTATTACTATCCTTATATTCTTATAATAGGATGGTGACAATATATAATCGGTTGTGTAAAATTTTAGCCTAAAGCACAACACTGATTTATGGCATCATCCTAGTAAAACTGATCTGATTTTACATTGCTTAAGAATCTTATTAAATTATGCACCAAATTGTATTTTGCATTTAATGGGATAATTTTCTTGGCTGTATTTATATGCAAATGTAGCACTTTGCAATAGTAATAGTAGTAGTAGTAATAGTAGTAGTAGTAGTAGTAGTAGTAGTAGTAGTAGTAGTAGTAGTAGTAGTAGTAGTAGTAGTAGTAGTAGTAGTAGTAGTAGTAGTAGCAGCAGCAGTAGTAGTAGTAGTAGTAGTAGTAGTCTTGCATTGGTGGTCGAGAGGTCAGCACGACTGCTTTGTACTTGCCCGGGTTGCAGGTTCACATCCCGGCCGATGCTATGACACTTAAATAATAATAATAATAATAATAATAATAATAATAATCATCATCATCAGATTATTCATTAAAAAGAGACAATTATTTTTTAAGGCACCACTTTTTCATTAAAAGTATCTCTTACTTCCAGTCAAAATTTAGTAAGAGATTTGGGCTCATTTATATGACAAAATAAATCATTTCAAAAGTTTGGAACAACGAAAAAAATTAACACGAATTTTAATAAAATAACAAATTTAACAAATAAACTAATAATATAAATGTTGTGCATATACTAACCTGTTTGCTGTGATATTACTAACAGTTGAATGTATTTGGAATATTTAAATAAAATTAAATTGTTTTAAAGACATTCAACTCACATATTAGATTATGGAAATAGTTCAATATAAAAATACAATTAATAATATAAATGTATGAGTTTGCTATTTGCATAATAAATGTAAATTCATATTAATTAATTAATTTTTTAGCATGCTATTGCAAATATAAGTCACTTTTTCAAATCCTATAATCAATAATCCTAAATATCTGAAAATTTAATTACTAACTTTTAAGAGATAGGCCATATTTAGAATTGCAGTTTCAAAAATACATATAAGTAATCAATATCACTTAAATGAATAGATTAAAATAATTTGGCAATTATAAATGCTAATTTATGAATACTTAAAATATTTGACTTCTCTCTGAAAATCAATCATATTATATAAATTAAAGTATTAAAATGTAATAAATCATATATAAATGCATTTGCAGAATTTTATTCAATGCTATAAATTCCTTTTTTCACTAATATTGCTAAATGCGCATTTGGGATAAACATTTTTGTCTTGTTGCTAAAAGTGGATATAAACCAGTTCCTATCTTGTACGAGAGTAGTGAAAATTACACTACAGAAATATTTTCCATTAAGTGGATAATCTGTAAAATGACTAATAAAATTGTTAATATATTTCCATCAAATGGTTTGTGCCAAAGTTATAAGGGCAATAAGTTTGACACATAATTTAAACTGTAGTAATTTACCATCTATATATACTGAACAATGATAAAGATATGTGTAAGAAATTATGATCTGGGCCAACTGATAAGGTTTGGTTCAGCCTGAAATGTGCATCTTGGGGCTAATACCTCTTTTTCATATGTCTTTGGTCATACATTTATGATTACATCTTTCCAAAAGGTGTTAAAAGGGATAGAAACCAGTTCCGACCTTGCATGAGAGTGATATAGTGAAAATTACACTACAGAAATATCCATTAAGTGGAAAATCTGTAAACATAATATTTATTTTTCTCCAAAATATTTCTATGATCATTTTAAAAAGAAATTCAATTTTACATAGGAAGCTTCAATAGATAACCATTCTTTTCTAGCTTGTAATATTTATACAAATTCAACTGCTATCCAGAATAATTGACATGTCCATGGAGGCAATAGATCAATTGGCATGGAGGGATATTAATACAAATATTCTTTAAAAGTCCAAGTAAACAAACATTTAAACAAATCTTTTAAATTTTACTAGTACTTTTTGTATAGTTATGCTTTTTCTAAGATTGATTTATATTTAGTTAGAAATAGTTTTCTAGCCTACAGATAAGTGAAAGTTCTCCATTCTGGTGACTCACAATTCATGTTCTAATGGACAACTCAACTATAGATTCATTACTTGAAAAGTTAATCTGTTGCAGCTTATATAAATTTTGAGAATTGTTTTTAGATTTTGTAGGAATTTATTCCTGTTTATTGTCTGCATTTTAACCTTGAATTAATTAGATAGAATCATTAAAATGGAAAGGCTGCATATCCTAATGATCCTAAAGGAGAAGTTTTGAAATATTGTGGGAATATGGGAGCTTCAAAAATACTAGGATTTTTTAGAAATATTATGTATTTACAAAATTAAGTCAGCTGATATTAAAGATTCTATACTTCAATTTTTAAAAATAAAAGAAAATAAATAAGATTGCAATAATTACCATTGAATATTATCATCTATTACATCAAATTTACTTTGAAGGATTTTGTTGAATAGGTTGCTTTCAGTCATAGAAATGTGGTTTTAGAGCATCAAGAAACATAACATTATAGACATGGTTTTTGTTGCCAGACAAAGGCAAGAAAAGTGTCAGGAATGAGAATGATATATATATATATATATTGCTAATATTGGTTTGGCACTGCTTAAAATTAGTTGCTTATCTACAAAAATATATTCATATTATCCAGTGTCTATATGATAGAATAAAAGGGTTATTGCTGTAGATGAAAAATAAATCATTCTCATTCCTGACACTTTCCTTGCCTTTGTCTGACAACAAAAACTATGCTCTAAAACCACATTTCAATAAAAACTGGTGTTATAAAAAGATGTGTACTAAACACTGTTTCATAATTTTATGACTATAGTTATTGAAACTGTTTATAGGCAGCTTATGAATCAGGAATCAAGATATAATATGAATTTGATTGCGGCATGGCTTCTGGATTTATAGTATATTGATGATTGTATAATTTCTGCCAGTTCAAAAGATGCTATGTAGAATGGGTTTACGGTTTTGAATGTGACATATAAGGACTTTGATTTAGCAATTAATGCTACAAAAATTCAAATTCTTTATTAGCCAATGATAGAAGAAAAAAATTCAACAACTCTGAACTTGAGAAAGTGAGCCAATTTAAATGTCTTAGTTCCTTAAATAGAAAGTGGGCTTAGATGTTAAGGTGAAGCATAGACTGCAATGTGCCACCACTGCTTTTAACAAGTTAAGAGAAAGGATATTTCATTACAGCAATATAACTATTGCAATTAAATTAACCATATATAGAGTTGCTCTTTTTATTTAATTTATTATATGAAAGGGAGACTTGGACATTTTATTAATACAATGTAAAGGTATTCAAACTATTTCATTTAAAGATGCTTCATAAAAATTTTAAAAATACAATGATAAAACCAATCAATATGTTTTTTAACTTTATGAATGTGATATTATAGAATCCACTATTTTAAAAATCATACATTCACTGGACAATGCAAGTCTTTCTAAAAGATTATTGGGGGGGGGGGTAATTTGAGCATAGTTTTTATGAAAGAGACTCACCTCATTTACATTATGAAGATTATCTGAAAGATATTCTAAAGAAGCACATCATTGATTGTTTTCATTGAAAAGGTATGGTAGAAAATAAAATACATTAGAGAGCTACAATTGGACTGGTTTTCACATATTTCAGAAAGAAATTTTTTTGCAGAAATCAACAGATAACATGTGCAAAACATTGAATAAATAGAATAGTATATTAGCATGCTCTATGCATGGATATATTAATGGTTCACAGATTGATTTATACATTGGACTGGTTTTCACATATTTCAGAAAAATCTTTTTGCAGAAATCAACAGATAACGTGCAAAACATTGAATAAATAGAATAGTATATTAGCATGCTCTATGCATGGATATATTAATGGTTCACAGATTGATTTATACAGTTATGGTGGTAACCCTATGGTTGTAATCGATAGAATTGATTATTATTATTATTTTTTTGATTATGATAACAAATTACAAGAACTTCTCACTTTAGACCTATATGAAAAGTGGCAAAAAATCCAATTCCAAGTACAGAAATAATGTTACAAGTCAGGAAGCATTGCAGGTATTTCAGTGAATCAGAACAAAATTAACTTCATATTTTGCAAAATTCCTCATCTTCATGGATTAACTAAAATCCATAAAGACAATGATCCATTAAAACATATTGTTAGTTCTGAAAATTCATCTTGTTCTTGTTGAGAATTCATCAGGGTTTCTAAGAACTTTGTAGAATTAATCAGGGACATGAAAATGGAAATAATTGTCATATTGGTAAGTTTTGATGTGGAAAATTTATTTACAAATATACATAATGATGAAGCGTTGTTTATTATATAAAAAAGATTATTTAATGATAATAGTTTATAAACCAGAATAACTATCTATTCATAATATAATGGACCTATTAACCTTTGCATAATAACAACATACTTTCAATATATTTGGAATTCTTCCAACAAAATCAAGAAATTGCAATGGGCTCACCATGTCACTCTTGCTTAGCAACATTTACATGGAAGAACTTGAATTCACAGCCATAAATACAACTCCATGTCCACCTAAAGTATGTGTGACTTTGCTATATTGATGATACATTTGTGATATGGTCACATAGTGATACATGGCTACAATCATTTTGGCTGCACATCAATAACATATCTCCATCAATTAAATTTGCAATGAAACCAGAATGAGCCTAAAATAGTTTATAGAAAATTTACACATAGTGGCAAATATTTGGCACATACATCCAAACATAAAAGAAGCACTAAACTTGATATTATAGTATCACTATGAAACAGAGTGTAGAATACGGAGATGTTGACTCTAGAAATGTCCGGTTTTACGAGAATGGGAAAAAAGACGAGAACAGAGAGACCAAGATGGCGTAACGTATAGCCACACATGGAACCAAATGTCTTATTTTTCATTTGCCATGAGTAATAGAACTTTTCTTTGAAGAGACTTTAATTACATGTATACTTTTGATATTGTTGCTGTTTTTCTTTCCGCACATTTTGTTATCTTAAGCATAGACATTTTTTTTGTGTAATAACACATAACGTGTAACTAATAAACTAGCTTTGGGAAAGTAAAACTGTCTCCGACTCTTAAGTTAATAAATTGTGGTTTCAGCTGAGATCGTTAACTTCCCGAAAACACTACAGATGGCGCAGTCAACAGGATGTTAGATCGGAGATTGTTTTTTTGTGCGTGATTTGGAAAAAGTGAATACATCAGAATCGAGATAAAAATGGCAGTACCCTCACACGTATTAAGAGAATTTGAAATAGGAAACCTGGTAGGATGGACCCTCTATGTCGAACAAATAGAAAGATATATGAGATTAAATAAAGTCGAGGATGACGAAATGAAAATCTTGACATTGTTGTATTTTGCCGGAATAGACGTAGTTCAGATTGCTAAACAGTTGGCCGAGAACAAAACTCCGGAGCAAATACCGTATAAGCTATTAGTTGAAAAACTCACAAACTATTTTCAACCTGCAATTACAAAAAGAATCGCTCATTTGAGATTCAGAATGAGAAAACAAAACACACATGAAAGTTATTCGGAATATAACCTCGCATTGCAGACATTAGCACAAGACTGTGCATTCTCGGACATAGATGACATGCTCCTAAATCAGTTCCTATACGGCATGATGGACCACAATCTGAGAAAACTACTCAGTGAAACAAAGATTGATTATAACGCAGTGATTGCGAAATGTGTGGCTCACGAGACACTAGTGACTAATGCAAAGGAATTTCGAGAGGGAATCCAAGAAAAAAATTATATGACAGATGTACATAAACTAGAACAATGGAAACACATCCACAGACATCGTGAGAGTCTTTTAGCTGTTATTGTTGTGGTATGAAAGGACCCGTGAAAAGGACATGTAAGAATAGAACTTTGAAATGCCGAACATGTGGCATTAAGGGCCATATGGCAAATGTTTGCAGAAACTGGGATGGAAACCAATACAGAAGTGATAAGAGAATGGAAGTGACAATGGAAGTGACAAGGAGGGCAGAAATAAAGAAATGTGAGACAAACCTGAGTGAACAAATAGTGCTGGATGTCAGAATAATAAATGTAAAAGTAACAATGGAGATAGACAGTGGGGCAGGGCTATCCATTCTGTCAATAAAGGATTGGGAAAAAATTAACATCATATCCAAGTCGAAACTAAATTTGGATAAGACTAATGTTATCGCCAGTGATGTAAATGGAAATGCCCAAATTTGTGGAAAAATTTCGGACCCAGTGAAATTAAATAACAAAAGCAAAATTTTGCCCTTGTACATAGTTAAAAAGAACATAAAACCCTTACTGGGTCGAAACAGGTTCCACCCACCGGGCATATCCATACAAGTGATTAATACTGTAAAGTTAGAAAATGTAGTGTGACAGAAATTCCCAAGGATATTTGAGGAAAAAATAGGAATACTGAAGATAGATCCAGTAGACATAGAACTTACCGATGAGGCCCAACCGGTAGCAAGCAAACCCAGGAAGATTCCATTCGCACTAAGAGCAAAGGTCAAAGAAAGTCTGTCAGCCCTGGTAAAGGAAGGAGAGTTGTCGCCAGTGGAAAGTTCATATTGGGCCACTCCAATTGTGATAGTCACAAAGCCAGACGGGAGTTTACAGATCTGTGGGGACTACAGGTTTATTGTAAATCAATACCTAAAAAAAGTGTGTATCCAGTCCCGAATGTCACTGAAATAGTGGCATCACTCCAGGAAGCTGCAGTTTTCGGTAAGATAGATTTGAGGTCAGCAATTCATCAAATCCCAGTCACAGAGAGGTCAGCAAAAATACTAACTCTCTGTACTCATGTCCGTCTTTTCCAGTGCAATAAGCTACCATATGGAATCACAACAGCCCCCAATATATTCCAAGCTAAAATAGATCAATGACACAGAATATGGAGTGAGTGATCCCCTACCTGGATGACCTACTGATTTATGCTAAATCAAAAACCGAACTGAAGGAACGCGTGCTTACCATATGTGACCGATTGCAAAAAGTGGGAATCAGGATAAATACTGCTAAGAGCATTTGGTCCACAAGAGAAATAAAGTTCCTGGGACATATTATTGATCAAAATGGAAAATGTCCTAATCCCGAGAAGGTCGCCGCGATAAAAAATGCTCCAGTACCAAGAAATGTAAAAGACTTACAAGCATTTCTGGGAATGCTAACCTTCTACGAAACCTTTTTGAAGGGAAAGGCACATCAGCTAAAACCCCTTTATGCCTTATTATGCAAGGGTCAGTGCTGGAAGTGGAAGGCTGAACACCAAACTGTTTTCCAGGCAATCAAGGATTTATTGTCATCTGAAAGTCTCTTAATGCATTACCAAGGTAATCATGAAGTTATAGTAACCGTGGACACTTCGGAATATGGGGTTGGAGCCATCATATCACACTTGATAAATGGACAAGAACATCTGATAGCCTATGCCTCCCATACCCTGTCACCCGCGGAAACTAACTATAGCCAGCTGGACAAAGAATCCCTCACTATCATTTTCACGGTAAAGAAATTTCATCAGTACATCTATGGACGAAATTTCACCTTATGCACCGATCATCACCCACTATTAGGCATATTAGGTAAGACCAAAAAAACACCTGAATATAGCAGCCAGAGAATGCTAAGATGGATTAATATACTGGCAGCATACGATTATACACTAGTACACAAGCCGGGAAAGGACATACCTCATGCTGATGCCCTATCACGTCTACCACTGAAGGCAGATAGACCATGTGAATTTGTGGAAGTGAATTTATTGGAAGTGGTAAAATTGGACAATACAGTAAATAGTGCAAAAATAGTGGAGTGGACAGCTAGTGATTCGGGATGTTGCCAAATGAGGACTTGGATAAAGGAAGGATGGCCAAGCCACCATCATGATTATCTTCATATTGCTATCTGGAATGCCCATCAAACCCTCTCTACCTGTAATGGGTGTATCACCAGGACAGATCGTGTATTTGTACCGATGGAAGGTCATGCCCAGGTCTTAAGACTACTCCATGCCGGACACCCGGGAATAGTGAGAATGAAAGCTTTGTCGCATTCATATGTGAGGTGGCCAGGAATTGACCAAGAGATTGAAGAGATGGTGGGACAGTGCACAGTTGCCAAGCTGAGGCAAACCTGCCAAGAAAAACACAGCTCTTGGATAGAACCAAACAAACCCTGGGAACGGATCCACATTGATTATGCTGGCCCTATAGAGGGACAAATGGTTTAGGTGGTGGTGGATTCATACAGCAATTGGGTGGAATACTGTTTGGTAAGGTCGGCAAACTCAACATGTACCAAAAGAGCTCTCCAAGAGATGTTTACCATGCATGGATACCCTGAGATATTGGTATCAGATAATGGAACAAGCTTTACCTCCACCAGTTTTGAAAACTTCCTGACAGAAAGGGGGATATATCACATTTTTACACCGACATACCCCCCTGCATCAAATGATTTGGCAGGGAAGGTAGTCCAGTGTATAAAAAAGGACCTGACGAAAACAAGGAAGACCAGGATGGAGGAGGCATTGCTGGAAATCATGTTCTTCCAACATTTTTTGCCAAGGTCTAAAGATAGTAAATCACCGGCTGAACTGTTATTCAACAGAACGTGTCGCACACACATGTCAACCGTTTTACCCCAAAAGGAAAGAACTAAGAGAGAACTGGAAGATGATTCCCATAAACATATGAAAAGGTTCAAAAGAAATGATCCAGTCTGGGTACATGATATACTAAGGAAGAGATGGCTACCCGAACCATCCTAAGTACAAAATCAAGGACAATTTACCAAATAAGACTAGAGAATGGTCCATCTGTCCATAAACACATAGACCACTTAAGGAGAAGATTTCCATGTGCTTAAATGGATATCCCAGAAACCATTGGAAATGCCAGTCAATGGGACATCTTAACTAAAGAAGATAAGGAAGTATTGCCACAAATAACACAGGAAGAGTTTTGCCAAAACGAACCAGACCAGATGGATAGTGTACTGGAAGTTACGGACCCGATACATGACACTGACAGTGGGCCAACCCAACAAGATGAAGGAACACCTGCACCAAGAGTTCACCATGAGCGTAGGCTGCCAGAAGGGTTGAAGGACTATGTTCTAGAGTGAGGGGAGGTATAGAATATGGAGACGTTGATTCTAAAAACGTCCAGTTTTACGAGAACGGGGAAAAAAGATGAGAACAGAGAGACCAAGATGGCATAACATATAGCCACACATGGAAACAAATGTCTTATTTTTCATTTGCCATGAGTAATAGAACTTTAAAGAGACTTTAATTATATGTATACTTTTGATTTTGTTGCTGTTTTTCTTTCCGCACATTTTGTTATCTTAAGCATAGACATTTTTTTTGTATAATAACACATAACGTGTAACTAATAAACTAGCTTTGGGAAAGTAAAACTGTCTCCGACTCTTAAGTTAATAAATTGTGGTTTCGGCTGAGATCATTAACTCGGCTGAGATCGTTAACTTCCCGAAAACACTACACAGAGCAAAGAATATTGTTTGTTTGAAAACCAGTGATTTGAAAAATGAAAAAATTCTCATAGAACAAACTCTCACAAAGAATGGTTATCCATCAGCTGTCATCAAAAAAACTTTTAATAGACAACAAAAAGAGACACCAAAAGAAAAACCAATTAGTGGTGCTGTAGTGTATTTATACATGCCAGGAATGGCATACAAATTTAAAAAAATCTGCAGTCCTTATAACATTAGAACAGCTTTCCAAAACAATACCACACTTCAAGGAATTCTATCTTTTACCAAGCCTAAATCTATAAAATAGAATATGAATGTGAAAGGAAGTATATTGATGAGACCTGTCACACTGTTGAACCACTATTGAAAGAACACAAATTAATGGCTAAAGGCAAAAAACAGAAGTGATAATGGTTAAAGGCAAAAAACAGAAGTGACCACAGTAACAGCCCATGTATGTACTAATGAACATATGATCAATTGGGAAAATACAAAAATATTGGATAGAGAAGAAAAGGTGCAAAGAAGAAAAGTTAAGGAAGCTTGCTTATATGACAATGGCAAATAATCCCATAAGTCAACTGTGGCATACACAATGTTTGGAAGCCTTTATTAACCTTGTTCTTAATTGAATGAATTATGAAGAATTGAACCAAATTTCATAGAGTATATAAAATTTCTATTGACTGTTACCTATTACAGAATAGGTCAGTTGGTTAGAGCATTGTCATGAAATTTGATTTTCAGGAATCTAAAGGTGCAAGTTTGACTCCTATGCTAATACTGTCACTGGTCAGACCAACAATGCCTGAAGAAAAATAGAGAATAATACTACCTGAAACATTTTGTAATTACTCACATGTGTTGTCTATTTACCTGCTATTAATAATAAGTTGTTTGTATTGGAAAAGTTTAAACAAAGTTTAAAATTTTATAGACTAGACATTCAACATTTAATGATAGATGATGGAAATAGTCCAATATATTACCACATCTATCACTAATCTTCAGGTAAATATTGGAGTCAAGTATTGGCAAATGAGTAATATGTAATATTTTTTTAGCCACATGCTATCAGTAAATATACTTTTAATTAACTGATCAATCATATTTCCTAGTATGATTTCTATGGTGCTTGGCCTATGGGTAATGTGATGGATTTGTGAGTTAATGAACATCAGCCACAAAGCATTATGACCCCCCCCCAAAAAAAAATCATTACATGAGAAATCAACTTCTTTTTATATCCATTATCATCCATGATGCTAGCTCCTATTCTTTAATTTATGTATGTATATAATTTTAGAAATCACACATCCTAAATTTGTATTGTAGTTTGTGGTATATTTAGATCTATTTGGAATGCTACATAGAACAATGAAAAAAAATACCAATATTAAATTTCAATAAAAATTAATATTTAATAAAATAATTTTAACAAAATTACTACAAGCACAGTTTAACAAATAAATAAATACGCATTTTCTCATTAGACAATGGATAAATTGCTGTTGAAGTATTTCATCCTTAATAATTTTAATTCTATTTATTTATCCATTGTCTGATGTGAAATATATAAAATAACACACATAAATGTTACATATACCATAGCATATTTGTGCATGAGAATACATGATAACCAATACATTGGCCTCTCCATGCTTTCCAGAATAAGAAACTTTTACAAAAAAAAATTACAACATATTGGCATCACTAACACCCATAGAGTTTTTTTACTACCAACGTTCCAGAGCATAACATCACAGGTAGTGTCATTCTTGGCAAACTCCACCCTGGCTTTCACAGGATTCTTTGATTTCTATTCTTACACCTAAGAGCTTTCACCATTCCAGTAATCCATGGAATTATAGACTTCATCACCACTGGAAGTCATCACCTAATAAACCTATATCCCATTTCCATGGTACCCTTTTTAAAGAAGTGCAATGCACAACCAGATCTTAATAATCTGTGCCCTATCTTGATGATCCCCTTATTGACAAAGATCATTGAGAGCATCATTAAAGATAAGATTCAATATAACATAAAACAACTTTCATGCCATTAATTTGTCAAAAAAAGCACTTCAACATCCGATGCTATCAGCCAGTTTAGACTCTTGGTTGATCATGTGCAAAGACAAAACAAAACCCAACTTGTTGCAGTCCAACTTAATGTAGTTGTGTTTGACTTCATGAGAATTGATGTGTTCCCAATGTCCTGGAACAGCTCAGTGTACCAGCCATATACATACAAATGATTGAGAACCTTCTTTACAATGGTGAAGTGTTCTTATCCCTAGATGGATGCATTGCCCCAGGTTTTATGCCCTATATCTCAATTCCCCAATGTTCTCCCTGAGAGCTCTTCTCTTTGCTGCCTGTATCAATCCAATGCTGATTAATATCGCAGCCATGTTCTCTGGTATCACTGTTCCATTACTTGAGAACATCACTGACATCTCCTATATGGATGATGTAGTTGTGTTTCTTTCAACCCATGATGAACTGGATAGGCTAGAACAACTCCTTGGCCATCATGCCAAATTGACTGGTCTCCTAGTCAACCCCCCAAAAATCAGCCATTTGGTCAATTCTTATTGGCCGGAAGATCTCCAGTGGATTTGAAGCAGTATCACAGAAATTTCTGGGATATCACTTATCAAAATCCCCCACAGAGATGTGTTACAGGACTCATTACTGCATAAAATTGAAGCTACAATTGCATCCTTGACCAAAATATACCTTTCCCTATTTGGGAAGATAGCCCCATTAAATGCTTTTATTCTCCCAAAAATAATATACTATTTGGCAGGGTTCATCCCCACCAAAGTATTTATAAACAAAGTAGAAGCTGTCTGCAGAAAACTATGTTGGGTGGGTGAATCACCTGTGATCAGCTTAAGAATCCTACAAAAGCCCAAAACTCATAAATGGTCTCTCACTGCTTGCAGTGCACCCATAATGTACTCTACAACATTTTTCAAATAAAATGAACATGCTCAATGTCCACTTCCAAAAAATGACATTCAACCTACTGATCACCCCCCTCCCCCCAGAGGACATGCCTAGTTAATTCAACAGCAAATCAACTTTATCTTTAATAACATCCAAACAATGACAATCTTATTTTCAAAAAAATCTTCCTAAGGGAAGTGTTTGATTTTCTTGACCACCAAAATCAGAAGATCCCCAGCTGCCTTTCAATCAACATCCCTCAAATGATAAGGATGACCAAGTTCTGAAAGTTATCACCAAAAATCATAGACTTCCTATTGAAATCAAGCCTGTGTGCCCCCCAACAAATATCTTCCTGCATTATAAAAGGGGACAGGATATTGACCCTATCTGTATTCTGTGCCTTAGACAGAAAGAGACTACTGATCACTTCCTCTTCAAATGCACAACTTTGATCAATTTAATAACTCATTTTTAGCAAAACATGATAAGAAATCACATCCAAATGAAGCTGAAAATGGCAATTGAAAAAGGTGTATTCGCAAAAATCCATCTTTCAGCCACAATTAACTTCTCCATCCAGGCATTGTGACTCAAGCTGGTGTTCCAGTTGGAGACCCTGAATAATATATCCACGGCATTTTGGAAGATCCTAAACAAAGAAATGGATAGGGATATGTGGACTGCTGACCCCTTCACAGCTGTACAAACCTGAGACTTCATTGCATTCGAATAAAGCTCTTCCGCAACTTCACCATTTGTTGGGTTGCTGTTGACTAAAGTGTCCCCAAAAAGGGGAGAGGCCGACCAAAAATAAACACGATCTTTCATACTAATAAACAAATGTACACATCAACACTTTCTAAATACATCATAACCTTAAACCACTCAATCAGTAATGCATTAAATCTAGAAAACTGAAACATGGATACTAATATTATATACTAATAGCACTAATGTTTTCTGGACAAAACATCAACTCAAATATGAACCTTTCCTCTTTATTTTACATGCTATCTTATAATCTTTTGCTTGTTTTATGCTTTTCAGTCTGTATTTCTTTGGTCTAATAAAATTTATTTTTGAAAGTAAAAATTAATTAATTTAAAGATGTATGAAATAAATAAAAATCACACCTTTTTGTATTGAATTCAAAAGACAAAAAGAAATAAAAATGTATTTATTCTTATATATCCATCAGTTCATGTTTTATGTGCACATATGATTACACACATCATAGTCTGTGATATATTGTTTTCTTTGTATATATGCTATAAATATGCTCTTGTTTTCTTCTTGAAAATATTATTAGGAGTTAAAATAAAGAGCATGCTAATAGCGCTAACAAGCTTTATCAATAAATGCTGCAAGAGAAATCATTTAAAATCTCTATCTAGAAATTATCCCCATCCTCAGACCGGTTTCAAGCTATTGGCTTTCCTCAGTGAGGCACTAGGATATTTCACACATCAATAAATGCTGCAAGAGAAAGCATTTAAAATATCTAGAAATTATACCCATTCTCAGTCTGTTTTCAAGCTATTGGATTTCCTCAGTGAGGTGCTAGAACATTTCAGACCCTATAAATATCCTAGTGTCTCATTGAGGAAAGTCAATAGCTTGATACCAGTCTGAGAATGGGAATAATTTCTAGATAGAAAATTTAAAATGCTTTCTCTTGGGGCGTTTATCAATAAAGCTTGTTAGAGCTCATTAGCATGCTCTTTATTTTAGTTTATAATTACAAGCTTATAAAATTAAGTCATGTGGTGTAAGACTTTATTTAAAATACTGTTATTAGGAGTAGTTTTCAATATTTGCTTAATACTTTTATTAGTCTGTAGTTTTTTTAATTTAACTTTTCTAATTGAACTTTCATTAAAATATGTACAGTGCGATATATTCCTGTAGATTTGGTTATCATTATTGTACTGGATATTATATTTATCTTCATGAGTTTCTTTCAAACCCCCCCTCCCGCCATTCATGGCAGGTTATTTTAAAAATCTCAATTTAGACAAGTTACAAAAATCTGATGTCTAAATAGTTTATGTCAGGTCAGGTTCACATTTTCTGGTAAATACTTTAATCTTTCATTATTAAAGGTATGGTACTGTGAACTATACTATAATTTGTTTCCAAGCTTCTCCTACATTTAATAAAAATGACATATAATAGCCAACCTTTTGGTAACAAACAATCATTAGAATAGAAGGCACATTATTTTCATACTGTAAATGCAAAATACAATACATTTTAACATGAATACACATATAAAACAGATACTATGTGTGTACATTGTGCATATAAAAATTAAAATTACAGATAAACTTTTGTAACAGTAACATAGTTATTAATAATAAATTGAGAAAGTACATTTGCATAATTATTTACAGAATTATACATGTGGGTTCAATAAATTCATTTAAAAATATTGTAATAAAATTTACTTCATTATTTTTTTATAAAATGGACAATGGACGTGTTGGCTTAACAAACTTCTGGAGCACCAATGACTGTGGAATGAGAAGTTGATGAAGCGTAACTTTGTTTTCTTTTTTAAGTCATCAGTCTAGCAATGATTTTAATATTCAAATTATTTTCCATGTAAGGATGGTCTACGTTCCATCTCACTTTCTATAATTGTATTCTTTACTTGTAGCAATTGTGAGTCATTGTATGTTTTAGATTCTTGGCCAAATTTTTGATAAAGACAATGCTTTCTTGATTGAATTTAATTATCAAAACATTATTGACACAATCATTCCCACAGATATGCCTCCCCCGAATATTAAAAAAAATTGGCTACAACTTCTCATCTCACTTATTGATAAACAAATGGATTTAAATGAAATTCTTTTTAATAATAAGCACACATATTGGGACACGTTTAAAATGATAAATCCTCAGCTGATATGCCCTCCTAGTTATCTTGAAGTGACTAATATCAATCTTTTTAATAAAATGAGAAAATGGTATTTAATGCCTAAATATATTGATTTTATCATTAAAATAAATCTATCTTCACTTCCTACCAACGATTTCCTTGTTTCAAATAGAGGATTTAAAAGGATTGATTCCTTATGTATTTTGTGTAAAAAAGATAGTGAAACATTTGATCATATTCTTGCTCAGGACTAAGAGAAGCAAAATATATAATTCAAAATTATTTCAATAATCACAATCCAGAACTCTTTGATATCATTTATAATATTAAAATGGGTAATTTCTGCAATATCAGGAGATGCACATTTATTAACCACGTAATATGGTTACTTAGATGTCATATAGTTATAACAAATTCTCCATTGGACTTACAATTTTTTATTAAAAATACATTTAACTCTCTTCGAAAAAAAGATAAGCTTCTTGCACCTAAAGAAATCTACCTATCCACATGGACTGGTTCTTAGTACAAGAAGTTCAGGAAGTTATTAGTAAAAATGTAAATTTATACTAGATTTTTTTTTGTTGTCTATAGAAATTCATTTGTAACACTTTATATAAAATAAAGTCTATATTCTATTTTTTTTTTAAAAAAAAGACAATGCTTTCTGATGCAATACAAGACTGTCATACAACTATAGACATAAAGTCTTGACCAAAAAATTGTCCCTTATTTTGCTTATAAGCAACAATAGCAAAAATCTGTTGGTCCATCTTCAATATTTCTCTAATAGAGATTCGTTTTTTTGATACATACTGCCCTCTTATGAATAACGAATAAGACTTTTCTTTTTTATTATTAAATCAAATAATTTTCCTTTAACAAAAGTACTTGATAATGTTTTTTTGAATTATCATTCATGAATCTAAAAAATACATTATTTTATTTACGATATACTGAGCAGAATAAAATATAAATGCTATGGAAAAAATCGGTACACGTGCTTTTAATAGTTTTAAATTGCGTACATTCACATTTGAAAACGTGATAATTCATAAAATTTAATAAGTTCACAAATTTCATTGTTTTTATTATTTATTTGTTTATATATTTTTTTGTTTATTTACATTTATTTTGGAGTAGTTTGTAATTGAATTCACAGTTAGATATCACATAGTAGTTTACGGTTCCACTGTATTTGAAAATTAGTTTCGTATTTATTAGAGATTATTACCAGCGGTTGAAAGATAATTTACTACATGATTGATTTTTTAATTATGATCTGGTAGAAGTTTGTTCTCCACTGTCCTCCTAAATAATTTAGGAATCAGAACATGAAAAAATTGAAAATGACTATTTAGTTTAAATTAACTTTATTAGGTTTGCTATATACATAGGAGATTATTTACAAGTCTTATTGAAACAAAAAAGCAATAAGATAGATATTCATATAATTGAGCAATAATCAATATATATCTAATGCATATTAATTAGTATATTTAATAACATAGTCATTGGGTTGTTAATGATATCAGATTCCATGTAGCTCATAAATATCACTTGGTGCATGAGTTTGATATCTGGTCTTAACTTAATTAATTTTTTTTAAAAAGAATGATTTAATATTGTGAGATGTGAGATTAAAGCGTAAGTAGCATTTTATGAACCAAAGTGTGAAAAGAATGAATGTAATAATTCTTATATTGAGAGGACCACTTTGTATATTTTTTTTATGAAATTTTTGATTGTTAGTGATTTTGAATGAGTCACGTTATTGATAATTGAATGACAATGAAGAAATGAGGAATAATCCATAAGAAAGTGTTCTAATGTTTCTTCAATTCTGTAACAGAAGGCACATAATGGCTCTATATTTGTGAAGTGTCATTTGTAGAAGAGAAAATAATTAGTAGGAAGGGCTTTGGCATTTATTTTTATTAAGAAATCCTGATATTTGGATTCCAAGTGCCAATATTTTAACTTTTTTATAATGTATCTGTCACTACATAACAATAAACATTGACTATTAATTGATACAACTACTATTATTTTCAATGTTATGTGTTTGCCAATAATTAATTTGATTTAGAAATAGATTATATGAGAGAGCAGTGTGTTTACTTATGAGAGTTATTAATGTTTTGATGAAATTATTGTTAATAGATGATGGAGTGTCAGTAGGGTTAACAGAAATCACACTATTAACACCTGGGAAGAAAATAATTAATTATTTCATTAATGGTTCTGAGAAAATAAAATGTAGAGATGCCATGTAATAAGAGATCATTGAATTTAATATGTTTTTGTATACTTATTATGCTTAGAACTATTGTTTTTTTTATTCTAGATTAGTTTGGTGAAAAGGGAGTATATATATTTTTTGAATGAAGAAGTAAATTTAATAATGGGTAAGAAATAATTAATTTTAGGAAGTATTAAAATGTTGATTAGTGATGCCTTAGCATATATTGAAAGGTATGCTTTGGATAATGCATTGATGGTGCATTCTACTGAAACAATAAACTGATTTTGAATAGCAGTTTTCATTGCATTATATATGAGGTGGATTGGGAAACCTATAAATTTATGAGGAATTGAGGAAAAATTGGAAGGAATGGTCTTACCTATAAGAATATTCCTAGTAAAAGATTTGTTTTTGTTAAAGTGGATTGAAAAATTGTTAGTACAATTATTAAGTACAGTGTCAAGTAAGGGAAGGAGTTTTTCTGATGGGAGAAAAACAACTAAGTCATCCTTATAGAAAATGTGATTAATAGTTTGATTAATTATAGAAATATGTATACCTGGAATTTTGCTTTCTATTTCCCAAAGAAGTGATATAAGTCATCCTTATAGGAGATGTGATTAATGGTTTGATTAATTATAGGAATATATATACCTGGAATTTTGCTTTTTTATTTCCAAAAGAAGGGGATTGATATAAGTTGTGAAGAGAAAAGAACTAAAAGGATAGCCTTGAGGAATAGAATTATGTGGATGAAATCCAGGGAGTATTTTTTTTTGAGAGTTATGCAAACTTCTCTTTATAAGTAGATTTCCTAGTATGAAAAGGTATGGTATTGGTACATTATATTCCTGAAGTAGTTGTTGTAGTTTAGGGATAGGAACTGAGTCAAATGAAGACCTCATATCCAATTGCACACCAATGGGCCTTGTTTTTCTACATTGCCTAAAGTGGTCCACTAATACTTTATACAGAATAGCTGTTGATGAAGTAGCCAAACCTTTTTTTGCAAACTGAAATTTTGATAATGAAGAGAGAAGGTGTGGTTGATTTTATCTTTAATAAGAGATTCAACTTTTTAATAAGGAGAGAAGTCATGGATATGGGTGTAGGATTGTGCAAGGGGGAAAGAATAATTTTTTTTAAGGAGGAGAACCATAAAGATAGGATAAATTTCTGGAATTATGTGGAATTGTTTGGACAAATGATTAATTGAATTGTGAATTATTGGGATTGTGAATTATTGGGATTGTGAAGTGGTTGAGATGGTTAAACAGGAATTTGGGTATTGCGTGAGATTCTGGATGAGTATTATCAGAAATGATGTTTAACTTGAGGGAAATATCAGATTTAGTGATTCCATGAACTTTAACTTAATGTCCAAATAAAAAAGGGGCAAGTTTGGGATAGGAATAAGTTTGAAATTTGGATTTAAAATGATAGTATATAAGGGTAAGTATGTTTTCTGTAGCTATCACATTTGAATCTTTTAAAATGGATGATGGTATTGTTGCTTTTGGTTTCTAATTAAGCTCATTGTGTACATTCTTTTGACCAATTATTTGGATCTTCCATATATATTTTTGACTTTTTAATAGATAGATAATTAGCCAAGATTTGTTATGTGTGTTTGGATTTTTGTTTGAGAGTTATGAAATAGGGATCATGTGATGTTTAGTGGTTTAAAGAAATAGATGTTGTTGAAGTGGACATATTTTTTAGTTGAAAGTCTATTGAATCTAATTTTTTTATCAATTTAGTTGGGGTTTATTTTTTCTAGTATAACAATTTATGATAGATTTGATGATATTTATAAATGTGAACCATGATTCTACAGGGTTTAATTCCATAATGTTTTTTAAAAAAATAAATGTAAATTTCTGAAAGGACAACTTCAGGTATCATGGATTTTAAAAGTAATCTAATTGTGTTGTTAAGTCTGAATATTGGTTGACTTTTCGAGTTTAATTTAATTTTAATTGCCAGTGCTAAATGTTCTGAAAAGCTTACAGGTATTGATATTGGATTGATAAAAAAATAAAAGTCAGGAGAGTAGCAAAGAAGATATATTAGTGTGGAATGTTTTTTGATGTAGAAAGAAAAGGAGTTTGTGAAAAAGAATCCTTCTGCGTTCATGAGTCTGGCATTAATCTGATGGAGGTATTTCTTTACAAAAATTGAAATTACTAGTTAAAATTATAGGATGGGGATTAGTAGAAATAAGCAAATTTATCTGCCTTATTAATCTCAATATTAATTCCATTTTGTTGTAAAGATATACTGTGATTATGTTTATTGTGAGGGAAGTATGATAGCGTGTTACTATGCTCATATTGGAGTCAAGATATACAATTTTAAATTGTTTAAATGGAGAATTGTGGTGTATAATCATTCCTCCTCCAGCTGCAGATACATCAGACTGCGATACCTTAAGGAATCCACATTTATTAAGATATCTATATGGAATAATTTTTGGATGTGATGACTATTTTGTTATCGGTCAAGAGAGTTATATTTGAGTTGAACAGTGTGAGCCAGTTGCTGAGGGCAAATAAGCGCTGAGGTGAGTTAATGCCTCTTACATTACTCTGTGATATATTTAAATTCATTAAAAATAAGACTGAGGGTTATCTATTATATGTATTATATTTTATACTATATTTAAATATTAAAACAATAATTAAATTTCTATTTGATAATTTAATCATTTTGATAGTAAGAATAAACCGCAGTGACTTAACTATTTTTGCTTGCAATATAGAATACATTTTTGTTTTTGGTTTTTTCAGTCAATTGTCTTTTCATATTATTTTTAAAAGTCAATTTTAATATTAATTTTGCTATACCATTATAATGTTTGGTGTGACTGATTTTGTTACTTGAAAAAAAGGAATGAAAAGTGAAGGTGTTTTTTGTGTGACACACTGGCTTCTAATATAATATTTGACATTTTCTTTCTTAATACTTTTTTTTGTACAAAAACAAAGTACATTTTCTGCAATGGATCACACAGAGGATTGTCCACATATCTTGAGATGTGATGGTTTTTCTGATATCTAATTTTTGTTGAATTATTATTTCTACCATAGAAAATGAAGGGTTTTCTATTGTTAAATGGTTAAACATAGTTTTTTTGGTAGTGTGTATTAATGATACAGAATCTTGATTATTATGTGAGTTATTTTCCTCTGGGATTTGTTACGCTATTTTTAGAATGTTTTTATCTGAAGTTTTTTGCCTCTTATTTTATTTTCCCCAACTTTTAGAAATTTATCTCTTTCTTTACCAGTATCAAACATATTTTTTCTTAGGGGGTTATCTGTGGTGTATTCTACATCTGACACAGTGATGGAATGATTTTCCATTGGTGTGTTTATTAGTGTTATTACTTCAACTGATGTGGAATTATGTTCAATGTGACTTTTCTAATTCAACAGTGAATTATCCAGGATGTTGTATCTGAGGTTCTATGATATTAGTGTTATTACTTCAGCTGATGTGGAATTATGTTCAATGTGACTGTTCTTGTTCAACTATGAATTATCTGGGGATGTTGGATCTGTGGTCCTATAGTATTAGTGTTATTACTTCAACTGATGTGGAATTATTTTCAATGTGACTGCTCTTATTCAACAATGAAATATCTGGGGATGTTGTATCTGAGTTCCTATGGTATTAGTGTTATTACTTCAACTGATGTGGAATCATGTTCAATGTGGCTGTCCTTACTCATCAGTGAATTATTTTGGGATATAGTATTTGAGGTTCTATGGTAAAGTAATTTCATTTTCCTATTCAGTATTGCCATGTTCTAAACTAAGTTGGGAGTGTGTATTATTTATTATAGCAGCATTTAAAATGATTGTGTTTAATGTTATATATATATATAACATTAAACACAATCATTTTAAATGCTGCTATAATAAATAATACACACTCCCAACTTAGTTTTTGCTATGCTGAGTTTGAAGACATTACGTGTCTAAAAAATTCATGCTTGCAAGCTGAATAGAAATTGTTTCATAAACGCTCAGAGTTTGTATTCAGATCTAGTTTCTTTATTCCTGTCTTTCACTGACGATAGCAAATAGCTTGAAATCATGATCTGAAAGTGGAATTATAGTTAGAGATAGTGAATACTAACTACTCTGACGTTTATGTAAACAAAACACGCTTGATTGGCAGTCTTGGTAGGACGCCATCTGTGGACATAAATACAAGCGTTAGAAAGTTTTTTAACTTGCATTTTTGTTTATCATATATATATTAACTTGGCTGCAGAAAGGAATTTACTGTTATTTGAAAGAAGACTCTTTGATTAACCTTAAAGAAACCCAGAAGAGCAAATTCCTAATGTCCACTACATAAGATCCTCTTGATGCAGCTATTATTGTTATGTAATTATTCACATTGTAAACAAATGTGAATGGAATGCTCATTAATATGCATCTGTCAGTATAGTGAATGTAATAGTTTTTACTTTTGAATTTAAGATCAAAAAACATCACAGGGTTTTTTCTCAGTTGCTTGATAGTTCTTAACAGAAATATCAATTTTTTCTTGAAGGCAAGATAATGTGTAATGTTATTTTTTTTTCTTATGGATATTTTGCACATGATAGATGAAACTAAACTGTAAAATCATCAGCCATGATAATGGTTGGTAAACAAATAGAGAGAAGGGCTAAGAAGTCTCTATTTGCAGACCCAGGCTTTCATTTGATGACAATTTTTTATTTAGATCTACATAACTGCAGATAATTTTCAAATGATGAAAGATTGCACAGATTAGATGGACAACTGTCTAATATTAAATAAGTCACCATAGAACTGCGTAAAGCACAAATAAAGAGAATTTCTTTCTGTGTGAAACAACAACATCTTGGAGAATGGTATATCAGTCAGAGTGGCAAAATTAATTATTGAACTTATTGGAAGATAGCAAATGCACCTAACTCTGGTTTATGCCCTAACATATTCTCAATGTGTTAAACCAGCAAGCATCACATGATCATATCTCCAATACTAGCACATAATTTTTTATAAACAAAGCAAAGCAAAACTCCATATAGTAGTGCATCCATTGATTACTCTGTTTAGCACAGGTGACACTACTATATGGAGTTTTGCTTTGCTTTGTTTATATTCTCAATATGATGAATAAGTAGAAGATTTTTATATGGATGTAAAAAATGCTTTGGAACAGATCAAAAAATATTTAAATTTTCTGGATGAGACTTTAATTGCTAGAGTTAATAAATGACTGGAAGATGAAAGGCACAATGAATAAATTTGGGTTTGATGAGAGAAATGAGAGAAGACCCAGATTTGTGGAGTTCACAGAAAATGAAAAACTATATATTATGAATTATTTCTTTGAGAAAAGGTTTCAAATGAAGATACATCAAAAATAGATTATATTTTGACTAACATAAATTATAGATTAGTGAGGGGTAAGATGTGTTAATTCAAAACTACAGAAAGAAAATTATTAAGCAAAATAATATTAACAGTTTCAATTCCTAATCTCCAGAAACACTCTAATGAATTTAAGTTAGAACTTGCAAATCATTTTAAAATATTAACAGACTCCAAAGATGGTTTAGACTTGAACTGGAAATAAGAAGATAACTTATACACTATTAAAAACTTCAAAATCGGTAGCCTGTAAATTTTTCTATTGAGACTAAAGAATTATGAAGAAAAGAAAGAATATGAAAATTTTTTAAAATGAACTATTAAAAAGAAAAATGTAGCTGTGAAAAGGGAAAAAATCTCCAGAAAAGAATAAAAGTCTCAAAAGTGTAAAACAAAATCTTGGTTTTGGAAGAAATACGAGATAAAACTATTATTAGAAAGAGAGATGGCATCATGAAATATGTAGAAGAGTTTAATAAAGAATTGTGTAGTAATAAAGAATAAAAAAACAATGTAATCTCTATAATTTTATTACAATTTCTGAAATTCTAAATATTTTTTAAGGAATTATGAGACATGAAATTAAATCTACAAAGAGGAAACAGCTCCAGGAATTAATAGAATTGTTACTGATATTTTAAAAGATGCAGATGAAAAAATAGAAAAAGTGTTAGTAAAGTTCTATACAAAATGTCTAAATGATAATGTTGTTCCAGATGATTGCAAGAATACAATAATAATATTGATATGTAAGAAAGATAATAAAGAAAATATTAGAAATTACAGAACTATCAATTTTTTATAGATTCTATAGAAAAATTTTATTAAAATAATTACAATATAGACAGTGAACTTTGGATTTAAACCAACTAAAAAATAAGCTAGACTTAAAGGTGGTTCTAGCAGAGTTGATTATATTTGACTATTGAGGGAATTTATGGAAAGGAACTATAAATATGGATTACAATTATGCTTTGGATATGCTGATCATGATAAAGCATTGATTCTATAAGAATTTTCCAAAGGATTAAAAGGTTGGATTATTAAGATGTAGACTCAGGATATTGCCATATTCTGAAGAATGTTTATCAAAATGCATCACCACATTATTAGACAACATGGCAATACTAAGAAGATTAAAATTGAGAAAGTTGCATGCTAAGGTAATTTACTATCTGTAAGACTTTTTATTGCATATTTTATAAGAAGTATTTTGTAGAGTAAAACGGAAAGCTAAGAGAATAAAGCAAATGGTGATTATTTAAATTTAGATTTTTCAGATAGTGCGGTTATTTTTTCAAATAATATTTTAGAACATCAAGAAATGTTGCAAGAATTATTGCATGAATGTAAAATAGTAGGATTAAAGATAAATGCTAAAAAGACTAAAGTAATGTCCAGTAGATTTTCTTAGAAAAAGAAAATAAAGATTGGCAATCATGAATTAGAAGAAGTTAACTACTATATATTCTTTGGGTCAGATTATTAACACAGATGGAAACATAATAGATAAAAATTATAGAACTATATTCAGAAGGGTAGTTTTGGTAAAGATATCTTGGTGTTAAAAAGGCAATGCCTATGAGTTTGTAAAAAAAGTTTTCAATATGTGTTTTATCAATTCTTTATGGATTTAGGATTTGGATACTTAATAAAAGTGCAAAACTGTGGCTTCAGACTAGAAAGATGCATAATTAGGTATAAAAAAAGAAGAGCTTAAAAAGAAAATTCATGGATAAGAGAACAAACTTGTATTACTGAGTCACTGAAAGAATTAAGGTACTGAAATTAGACAAAACAGAACAACTTTTAAAAAAAAAAGATATTAAATGGACAATTGAAATTTTAAATTGGATTTTATGAGATTGTAAGAAGCCTAGAAAGATGCCACAGCTGAGATGAATGAATGAAATAAGAAAGTTTATTGGTATGGGATAGAAGAGAGAGAGAGAATGAGGATCAAAAAGACTTTATTAAACTTGAAGAGATCTTTATCCTTTAATGGATTAATAATAATTTCAAAAAGAAAGGGAGGTTGCCTTGACAACAATTTGAAATTGTTGACTGTTATTGATATTGTGATGGTCTAAGTATTAACTCGTTTTTAATGATATATATATAATTTTATCTTATGGACAATATAAAACATTTATTCTTTTTAGGTATATACATTTTAATTTGATTAGCAATATTTTGTTGTATCTAACATAAACATATCAAATATTGTATATTTTAAATATATAATACAGAAAATATTGTATTTTTACAGTGAGAAATTACACTATAATGATACAATACAGAAGCATTTTAAAAATAGTGTATATTAAATTTTAGCAATGTTTCATCAACTTCAACATTTAGACTTGTAGTTTGAAATATTAACTTTAGGGATGCATTCTGAAATAAATATGAAAATGTTTAAACCCAAGGAAATTAAAAAAACAGTTGACTTCGGCTTTTATGAGTTATCACCATCTCCTAATTTGCAAGATACAGAGCATTAAAATAAATCGAAGTACATTATACCACATATTAATTTAATTTTTTTTTATTTAGTTAATATAAAAACTGAAATATGGATGCTAACAAAAGATGCTTATGTTATCTACTAATATGAATGCCAAAATGCTTTTATAAACATAAATATTAAATAATTAATATAAAGAAGGCAGCAAACCTCTGGTCATGTGCTTTTTATGAATTTACATGCAGTCACCCATGAGCATCAGTTTAAAAAGCAGAAGTGGACTTCTGCTTCTTAAACTGATACTCATGGGTGAGTGTGCATAAATTTGCATTACTGGAGGTTTGTTATCTTTTTTGTATTATATATGTAATCAGTACTATATAAATAAAATATTTATTAAATAATTAAGTATTTTAAAGCTGATTAAAACTTATTTACTTGTAAACCTATAACAGTTAAACATATTGCACAGGAGTTCCTAAAGAACAAGAATACAGAGAAAATTTTTTTTAGAGAGTGTTACTAATTTGATGTTAATCTTATATTTTTCCCTCAAAAATATTGATTAATTAAATTCAAAGAAGCTCATCTATTTGTATTCCTGCAACAGTTATATTTTATCAATTTCAATCTTTAGACCTCCACTCTGAAATATCAACTCTATGCATGCACTCTGAAGTAAACATGAAGATATTTAAAACCAAAGAAATTTTAAAAGTAGCCCACTTTGAATTCTATGAATTTTTATCACTTTCTGGTTTGCAAGGTATAGACCATGAAGATAATTTGAAGCAGAAAAATATTTTTATGACATGCATTAACTGAAAACTTTAATCATTAATAATAATAATAATAATAATAATAATAATAATAATAATAATAATAATAATAATAATAATAATAATAATAATAATAATAATAATAATAATAATAATAATAATAATAATAATAATAATAATAATAATAATAATAATAATAATAATAATAATAATAATAATAATAATAATAATAATAATAATAATAATAATAATAATAATAATAATAATAATAATAATAATAATAATAATAATAATAATAATAATAATAATAATAATAATAATAATAATAATAATAATAATAATAATAATAATAATAATAATAATAATAATAATAAATAATAATAATAATAATAATAATAATAATAATAATAATAATAATAATAATAATAATAAAATAATAATAATAATAATAATAATAATAATAATAATAATAAAATAATAATAATAATAATAATAAAAAAAAAAACTGGAATATTTATCAGATTGGAAATAGGTTCTGATATTATTTATCTACTATGGATGCCAGACCAGTATTCAATTTAAATTCATGAAATGCTTTTATATAGAAGGCTCAAGCTATTAATTCAATTTTTTTTCTTTCATATTTTTTTTAAAGGTGAGTAAAACAAATTTCAACAATTAAAAATATCCATAGGATCTAATGATTAGCAAAAAAACGTGACTTTTGGTATTTTAATACTAATGTTATTTATCAGATTTTTAAAAAAAATTAATTTCACATTGTTGCACTAATTTTAACTTGCATTTAAAACCTGTTTAAAGCTAACTAAAGTAACTTAGTTATTTGTAAGGCTACAACAATTCAAAAATATTGCTCAGGGCCCCCTAGAAGCATTGAAATCTTGTTTAGAGTTTTAAAAATTATTCAAAAAAATCTGTTTCATTATTATTTATATTCTTAGTTTTTAATATATGAATTTTTTCTTTATTACAGGCTTTTTTCATATCTGCATTCCAATATGTAATATATAGGGGGGTTGAACTCAGACTTTCACATGACCCTCAACTATCTATGCTATCTCATACTGCTGACACACTTGATCACACACATGTCAAAAAAATAAATAATCACCAATAAACATTTTTCGAGCTAAATTAGCATTCATCAGTTGATCCAGATTATCATCTCCACACATATATACAATCAATGCCAACTTATATATTACATATTGGAGTGCAGGTATGAAAAAAGCCTGTACTGTAGAAAAAATTCATATATTAAAATATAGTACTGTAAGGTCAGCCCACCCCTCATATATGTATGTAAATGGGTTATGCCCTGTACATGAGGGGTCAGAATGACTTATTGTCAACATGGGTAGAATAAGATGGTTGGCATCAATGTGGGCTTTGAGCGTTCCATCATCAGATTTTCAATGAATGGACAGCTAAAGAGTTGTGGGGTGGAGTGGATTGAAGCCTGTCTATTAAAGTATGAAGATTGGTTATCTTAATATAAGCTGAACATTGATTGTATATATGTGTGGAGATGAAAATCTGGATCAACTGACGAATGCTGTTTTAGCACAAAATACATCTATTTTATTTATCTTTTTGACATGTGTGTGATCAAGTGTGTCAGCAGTATGAGATAGTGTGGATAGTTGAGGATCGTGTGAAAGTCTGAGTTTAAACCTCCTATATATATATTCTTAGTTTTTGAATATTTATAGTTTTATATTCAACAAGTTTAGACATTTATGAATAGAAAAGATATGGTGTGTTTAGTAGGTTATGTATTCCATTTTTTTAAATTTAGATAGTTATATATGTGACTGATATTCATTTTCAATAATAAATACTAAACTTTAGAGTGTGGAATAGAGTAGTTGTTGGAAGGGGCTATTTAGTTTATTAAGAAAAAAATCTCAATAGTTCTTCAAAGAATAAAGTTGAGATTTCACGTAAGAATATCAAATGAAAAATAATATAAAAAAAAGTAAGTCTTCAATATGATGCTTTGTACTTTATAGTGCAGTAATAAAATATTTAATTCTGGAGTTCAAATTCATAAATCATAGCTCAATTCGGGAATACCTGCCTCCAGCTTAAATGAATTTCCATCCCAAGTGACAAGCCAACCTTTCGATTATTTTTAGCGAATCTAATTTTTAAAATGTGCTCATATACCCTATATATTACATATATAGACACAGGTGTATAATAAGCCTGTTTCAGTTATTACATAGTAGAGATGTCTGCCCATCCCTTGTATATGTATTAAATGGATTATGTCCTGTACATGAGGGATCATCTTGACCTTAGGTCAACATGGGTGTGACAAGAATCTCGGCCTCAGGGTGGCCTTTGAGCATTTAATTTTCAGATTTTCAATTGGATGGACGGTTGAAGAGTTGGAGTAGATTGAAGCCTGTCCATTAAAGTATGAGGATTGGCTATCTTAATATATATCTGAGCACTTATAGCATATATGTGTAGAGATGGTAATCTGGACCAACTGATGATTTCTGGTTTAGGATGGAATACGTATATTGGTGATTATTTATCTTTTCAACATATATGTGTTCAAGGGCATCAGTGTTATGAGATAGTGTGGAGAGTGGTGGGGCGTGTGAAAGTCTGTGCTCATATACCCTATATATTACAAGATAATATAAATTTTTTGAGTGGTGGGGCGTGTGAAAGTCTGTGCTCATATACCCTATATATTACACGATAATATAAAATTTTAACATAATTACAAAAGGAATAGTATTAGATTGAATACCACAGTGATTAAATAGTTTTTGAAAAAGACTAAATTTTTAAAAAAAAGATAACTGGAAAATGTTTACTAGTCCACTGTTGAATATTGGACAAGAAAATATCGTTTGATAAGCAATAGACTAGTTGTAGTACCGTTTACGAACTTATTTATAATCGTGTATATGCAATAAACTTATGTCAATGCTTAGTAAATAATGCTTATTCACGTAATTTATTATATAAGTAATTTATCAAGTTTTTAATTTATATCATTTACAAAACTGTTCATATTGTGTATTGGATTTCCTGCTGTAAAAATTTATCATCAGTTAATTGATTAAAATACTGAAAAGACAGATTCAAATATATAATAAGCTCGGGAGGAAAAAAGCTCACCGCAACGAAATATTTTCGCTCGTAAATCAACTAGCTGTAAACACGAATTTCTTTGATTCTATAATTCATTAAGGTTTTATCTTATTAAATATGCACGTAGAGTGATAAAATGCTCCGAACACTTTCAGAATTGGGGACGGGGGGTTGTATTAAAAAATGCAAATTATTTCAAAGATTTGAAGCACAGACTTACTTTACTCAACTCCATTCTTATTCCTCCATTCTTCATGTTTTCTAACATAAAATAAAAATTTAAAATGTCTTCAGTGAAAAATCATCTTTAAAGTGGAAAACCGTTATAATAGCCAAGTGTCTCATAAAAATGTTCGTTAAAATTATTTGCCTTTCTACCTTTACTCGTTCAACCGTTGTGCTTTATTGATCGATCGATTCTTGAAAAGCTGAGTGTGCGGTCGAAATTGACTGAAGGAAACGGAGCAAAAAAAATTATTAAATTGACGAAAACGTGAGGTCTTTGTTTGTTTTGTTTTGCTTCTTGTTACCAAAAAGTTTTTAATTTAAGATTTGGTTTTTAATTCAAACTGCTACTCGTTAAGTGTTACTTGTGTATTTAACGCGTGTTCGCTGTATGTATTGAGCGATGCAGCTTTTTCTCTCTTAAGGCTGGGAAATGATGCTTTTGGCTTCCCTTCTGAAGTTCTTAACTATCACGTGACTGAACAGTCAATCGACTTCTATAGATCTCTAAATTCTAGAAAGATATTCCCTGTGGAGATGATGCACTGGGCATTATTATTTTCTTTGCTTTCGGCAAATTTATACCAGGTTAAAACTAAACAATTACAGGTAATTTTTTTTCTTCTTGTTCTTTTAATTACAAGTTTAACATTACTTTTAAATTAAATAAACCAAGTTGAAAAAGTAAACAATGTTTTTAATAAGTTTTGAAATGTTACTATTTTTAGCGATATAAAATTAATATTTCGGTCGCCGATATAATAAAATATAAACATGTATGCCTGGAAAGTAATTGAAAAAAGATCTCAATATTTTTACTGGTATTGAAAAAAATTTTATTCTTGAATCTCGATGTGAAAGAACGGTCGATTTCTAAAATTTTGAGTCACTAATTAATTTAATTATACATTTTAATAGAATTGAAAATTGAAACACTGTGTGTATGTATATATATATATTTTCTGATTAAACAAAACTTAAATAACCCTTTACCATTTGATATCGTATACCCTTAAGGATAGATAGATTACGTTCTCTGTCGAAGATAGGTGGATTAACTAGGCATTTATATATTTTTTTAATTTTATTTAAAAGAATACACCTGATTTTCACTCTCTCTATTTCTATATATACAAGTGATTTGAGGAATCCATTAACAAACTGCAATCTTTTTTTTTTTTTTCCATTTTATCTGATTACATATTTTTTCTATATCATTTACAAAAAAAGATTTGAGATTTTGGTTCCTGTGTAGTTTGAACCATTGAAAAACACTACATCATCCTTGCATTCAGAATAAAAGCAAGAGAAGGCTTCTCCCTGTAGTTATAGTATTGCTCTTTAGTAGTTTTCACATTATTTTTAATATGAAAGAGTCTTATTTCGTTAAGGATAATCCCATAACACAAACAAACATTTACCTTTGTTTTGACTGATAAACTACTATACTTTATGAATTAATTATTACGCATCTCACAATCATCTATTTGCCTTTTTATTTATTTATTTGGCATACTTTCAAAATATAAAAAGTTGTAATTACTTTATAATATTTTTTGAAATAGATTAAAAAATTTTTTTTTGCTACTAATGATAACAATATCAATACCATAAATTATTTCTATTTTGACCATTAACCTTCTATTTGTTTAAGTGTATATTCTCATTTACACCTTTATTCACTTAGTGAGGACAATTAGTTTTTCAAAACTCATCGTAAAGCAAGAATATCATATAAAAAACAACCAGTTATAAATGTTTTTTTATGGAGAAAAATTTGGCTAGTTACTCCAGATAAAACTGTGAATATCGTATCAACAAACAATTTAACTTAATATATATAATAATTAAAAAAACTCTTAATGCAAACTGGGCTATGTGTGTATTATGCAGGTAAGCACTTAATATATATATGTATGATAGTGACAGTTTGAATCTACTTAAAATGAGAGAAAAAAAAAAAACGGTTTAAAGTTGTTCTTTCCTCTGATCCATTCATCAATTATGGTTATCCAATATTCTGCGTTATTTTACCAGTTGCTCATTCTAAGGTCCATCATTATCCTTTGTTGATCCTGGCTTTTTGTTGATAGCTGAAGATCTTTGGAGAAAAAATTTACAATGGCTGGATGATGTGTTGTTTTTTTTCTGTTCATACAACAACTTCTAATGTCTGATCATTTGACTTGAGATAATTTTAAATTTGATGATGCATTCTTAGTCATGGTCAAATTAATCCCCAATGCTATTCATGGTCTTCTGATGTGAAATAAAATTCCTTCAGTTCTTGATATTCAGATTTTTCTCTCCAGACTTATCTTTTTTTTATTTTATTGTCTTCTTTTTTCCCATTCAATTGCATTAATCCTTGTTAGTTAATTTTTTCACATGTGATTCCAAAAGCTCTTCAATGTAATCATCACCAACTTCTGTTTGAGCTGCTTTCTTAATTAGATCAAGTATGTTTTCCATATGATCAAAGTAATTTCTTTTTGATTTTGGAATTTGTAATGAATTGCAGGTAGAATTTTTTTCCATATAAGTTTAAAGGTTTTATTAGTAATATTGGTCTATGCATTGCCTATAAAATCAACATTTGCTTTTATATTATCCTTTCAGAGTTAGGATATTTTCTTATCAGCATCTATATCTAACGTGTTGCTGAAATGCTGCATTAGTTGTTAAAGCTTGTGATGATTCCTTGGTCCAGAGATCAAATAAGTGATGTGGTGTTCAGTGGTTTTGGTTGCTGCCATGATTATAATAGAAAACATATGTAGCTGTAAACCATAGTGCTAGAAAAAATGTCTTCTTGTATAAACATATATCAAAATGGATTGAGAGAGGGAAAGTTAACCTATAATTAACAATCTTTGTGTTCTTCTGCACAATTGTTTCTCTGTGCTGAAGAAAAACTGTAAATATAAGTTTCCTTTTTTAAAAAAATTGTTGTATTATATTACTTATACCAAATGATTTAGAATTGTTAAAAAAGCAGTGGCAACACTTATTTAATTAATCATAAAGACTTGTTATTTATCATTAGTATAAGAATAGCCAAATTTCAGTAATATTAATTACCAAAACTTTAATCACAATTAACTTAAAAAATCATTCTGACATATTAAAAAAGAAAAAAAAGTACCTAATATATTCTGTGTTTGCATATTGTAATCAATATTTAAGGGTTTTTTTTAAAAACTATATATATTGAACTGGATACATTATCCGATTCAAAAGTTCTATCACGTAAATTAAAAACAAGTTTTATATATGCAATAATACACATACTTATTTATATTGAAATCTTATATTTTTAATTCTCAATTGATTTTAGTATAAAAAAATTTTTTTTTATGACACTTGTTTTCTTTTAAAATAATTAAAAACAAGCAAAGTTTAATTAATCTTTTTATAAAAGTATTTTATTTTTTAAAAAAAAGTTGATTTATTTTTAAAGCTGAGATTTAGTTTGGCATGTTTTTTTTTTTTTTGTAAAAAAAATTAATTTTGTAAGATAAAGCCCTGTCCGATGTTGTTTTTCTAATTAAGATTGAGTAGGAAATAGAGATTTACCTTGGTTGAAACTTGCAATAAAAGATTGCGCATGGGAGATAACGATGGATATAAATAGCTCTGGCTTTTTTTTTATAGATTCATTCATTCAGATTCAGAAAGACTATTCTAGTCAATCAGCTTATTTATTCAGATTGCTCAGATTATTCAACTTCTTGTTATTGAGGATTCATCCAGATTTTTCTGTTATTGAACTGCATTATTGGATTCTGATTTTATTCGATATTTGTTCAACGGGAATCACCAAGTTGACCAACAATAAATCTATTATTTGCCATGATAGTAGTGTCCATTCAGACACCATGCCTATAATCTATGCCATGAAGAATTCCCACAACATGATGGGCTAAAACTTTCCAAAGATGAACCTCCAGAGCTCCAAAATTGTGACCTCAATCATGACCTAAGTGTCAAGTCCAGATCTGATCCTCATAGTGCTTCCATTCTTCTGAACCTGGAGTAAATTAAAGCCACTGTATATGACTCTTTATAAACTGAACTTTGCATGAATAGCAGAAATTAATATTACCTCGAGGTAACTTACCTTCCATATTAAAATCAGGGCTAAATCTCGAATTAAGACTCTAACAAATCTCAGCTTAATCTTAAAAGAAATTATATTTATGATGTGTGACCTATTAATTTAAATAGTAATGTATTTTTTATATTAGAATCTTAGTGATAAGGTTTTCCATCTTTAAAATATTACTTATTTGAGAGTGTATGGCAAGTGATATTTTATATGTTTAATGTTTTCTCTATTCTATGACTAATCCCTGATAAATACTCAGGCCGATCTTAGTAGTTTTCTTTTAATCACCTTTTATTTGTCATTAAACATAATCAAATTTGGTTTGTGTTTTCTGTAGACCACTGATCTTTTGACTGGTGGTTTATCGAGTATATTGTTTTGTTTTTCTTGGTGGAGATTTTATTTTCTATAGATCAGATTACGTAGTCCATAAGCTTCCCTTTTCTTGTGTGAGACTAACCTTGGCTGGTTTAAACGTACTTGTCCATGAGCATTTTGAAGAATTAGGATATTCTTAGTTCCAACATTTCTTTTCCAGACTAAGAAAAGCTCATCTGCACTGTTCAGTTAGTTCTCCACTACATCCATCTTTCTAAATCTCTATAAAAAAAGAATTAGTTTAGGTGACTCGCTAGCAAGAAGATATAAGCCCTTATTATGTTATAGATGAGAAATGAACTTATTTGCTTAGTTATTCAATGTATTAATACTTGCATACACTCAATGTTAAGATCTGCTAAGAAAATGTAGATCAAGTTTCCATGTTTATTTTGTTATATGTTAAATAAATTTAAAAAGTTCTTGTACTTATTTTGGCTGATGTTTGTCTCAGTGTTTTCTCAATTGTCTGAACAACATTCAGAAGCTCTTGCTCTCTCTGGATTTAGTCTGGCACATTCAGGTTCGTATATACTGTCTACCCTTAAAATAAATGTCTAGTGATGTGATGTAATGTGATGTGATGTATTGTGGCTTCTCCTTAAATCTCTCAGCAATTATGCCCAGAGAAACCTGTTAGCCACTTTACCTTACATTCCCATTTCCACAACATAATCTTAGTCAACTCTATGGCCTTTATACCTAAATCCCCCTTATCTTTTCCCAAACCAGCATAAAAAACAATAATCCACTTTCTGTATAATCACTTTTTTCATATTTATTATTCCATAACTTCATTATATTTAGCCTTTCTGTTTTTAAGCATTAACATTCAATTAACAGATGCCTAATATTTTCTATTCCTTACACAGTTTACAGACTAAATCACCCATATTTTTCCATTTACATGTATATTCTCTTGTTGCTAAAGATCCCACTCGAGCCTTAAACAATAAACTACTTTCCTTACTATTATCATATATTAACTCGCACTTAATATTCTGTTTACTTCTATATATATTTAAACTCTTTTTACTCTTCATACTTGTTCTCCATCTTTCTAAATCCTTATTCTTTATTAATAAATCTATTCTTTTATCCAATTTCTTACCACTATAACACTCAACAATCCTCCTAACACAATCACCCCATCTTTTGTACAAATATACTGATATATTTTCTTTATCCACATCTTTTGCATACCATGTTACTTTTCTCACCCATCTTGTTGCCTGCCCTTTACTCATAACCTAATTAAACACTATTTTGTCTATTCTTTTATTATCCATAAACTGCTATCTACCAAACATTTTCATTTTACTTTTGCATCTCTTATATAAAAACTTGACCATCCCATTTCTCCTTGAATTGCCTCTCTTGCTGTCCATACATCTGCATCCAATGCATGTCTTCATACTTCCCTTTAAACTTTTTTTAAAAAATCTAATACTCCTTTACTGACACATAGTGCATCATTACCATATGTTAACCATGCTATTGCAACTCCCATATAATTCTAGTATATAATTTCTAATATATGCGAAACCAAACCTTTCATCCAGTACAATATACACTATGCACATCTACATAAATAGTTCTTTATATTCAAATATACTAACTGTGACCTTTATTCATGAGTTGTCATATTTTATTAAGTGTGGTAGTGATTTTCTTAGAATCACACAATTTTTTTAAAATAGCACTGTATGTTGTGATGGCAGAGATATGGATAATTTAAACAAAAATTAAAGGCATGAATCTTCAATTTATTTGTATTGTATCATACAAAATTTATTATTAATTGCATAATGCATGAAATCATCATTCTCATATTTTTTATCAAAATCACATTTATAATAATAGTTATAATTTAACTGAATTTATCATTCATAAAGATTTTAATCCAAAATTGATTAACTAAATATTTAAGCTAATAGTTATACTATAGACAATTTAAAATTAAATATTAATAATATATGATCAAAATTAATTTTTAGTTTTATGCTGAATGAAATTTTAATTTTTTTTTTTGTTGCAAGATTTTTTTACATTTGCAATAATGTCTGCCATTGTCTTGGATATCTAAAACTAATTATGAAATGATTTAAAATTGAACAGGTAAAGTAAATGTTATTTTTAATTTAGTTTTAGTAACTTTTGATCATACGAAGTTGATTATTAATTGCATAAATCATTAAATCATCCTTTTTTTATTGAAAATATTTGGGATTTACAATGAAAGCAGTTTTAATTCAAAATTAGTTGACTGAATATTTTAGCTAATATTCACAATTTAAAATTAATTATTACAGTAATGGTACACAGTATATGATCAAAATTTGTTTTAGTTTTATGTTGTATACATTATATATATATATATATATGTGTGTGTGTGTTTTGTTTTACATTTGCAATAATGCTGCCATTACTTGGATAAGTCTCAAATAAATTATGATATTCTGATTTAAAATTAAGCAAATAAATGATATTTTAAATTTACATTTAGTAACCTTTGATTATATAAGGTTGATTATTAATTACATAATCCATGAAATTATTTTTTTTTCAAAATAATTACAACTAAATTTGAGAATTATTAGGGGATTTAAACCCAGAATTTCAATTTCCCTTTAATCATCCATTATCTTATATAACCATCACACATGCCCACATACATGTGAAAAAATAAATGATCTCTAATGTGTGCATTTTGTGCTGAACCAGCCATCAGTTGGACCAGATCATCATCTCTCTCTTACACATACCATCATATATGTATATAATCCATGCTTGGTTTGTATTAAGATAACAAATATTCAAACTTTAATGAACAGACTTTAATCTTCTTCACTTTCCAAATCTACATGTATACTATATTTGTATTTAAAAATTATGATAATTGTTATTTTTTGCTGCAAGCAAAGTATCATTCATAAGAATTTGTATCCATAAAAGTGATTAAATATATAGTTTACATGCTAATGCACACCTTTTAAAATTTAATATTACATTTGGTTCATCAAAATATGACTTTGATTATTTATTATAGTGAATGATATATATATATATATATTGGTTTTGTAATCAATAACAATGATAATCTTTACTTTTGATATATTGTTAGTGAAGTCCTGATTATCTCATAAGAACACTGGATGAAAATTAAATAAACTACTAAACTGTACATTAATCGTATTTTAAGTTTACAATCAAAATATTGTGCACAATACTGTAGTATTATGTACAGTAGTGTGTATAATGAATAAATTTGTAATGTACATTCTCAGTAAGCTATTTTACTTTTGGTTAACATAGCTTTAATAAAGTAACTATCCTATTAGGTCATCAGTCTTATAAGATTACCACCATTTTTAAAAATGTCTGCCAAAAAAAAAAACTGATTTTTTTTAAAGAATGTTATAGTGCAAAATTCATTGTAAATTAAAATATTGGATACAAATTGATGATGATCATTATGTGAATTCTTACATAAAAGTTCAGCACTAAGTGGGGTATATGTGTATTTATGTTACACACAACTAATTGGGTTTGTTTATTCTGTAGTTCTCAATGATAATCAAGTTATTGTTATTTCATGGCCATAGTATGCTATTGTCTAGCAATTTTAATCTATCTTTAATTACAGAATTTAATTTACATAAACGTAATATGTAACATAAATTGCAATAAACTTAATAAAATATCTATTATAATAATTATATAATATTTGACAACAGAACAGGGTTTTGATGTTACAAATATTTATTTAATTCAGTTAAGGACTTTCAATACTATTCATATCATAGTCATAGGTTTTATTAACTAGAGTTTAGCTTAAGATGTGATGTGGAATCCTAACTGAATCTTTTATTACAACTTTTCCTGTTACGTTCATTTTTGGTACAGAGGTTAATTGTCTGTCACCTTTTTTAAAAATTTTATTTTTGATGATTCATATATAATTAAATAGTTACCACGATTGAGTCAATCAATATCTAAATAAAGCCTGGTTTAAAAAATAATAATATTCAATTTATTTTTGGCACAAATATTATCATTCGTTTTAGAATATTTTTTATACATGTATATTACAAATTAATAACATTAATATGATGTGATGAAATGTGATGCACTATGGCTTCTTCTTTATTGAAGTCAGGAATCTCTCAGCCCCAATGCCCAGAGAAACCTGTTAGCCACCTAACCTTCCCCTTTCATTCCTCACCCTAAGTTTTTTCAATATTCTTCCCTACCCTGCTCCATCCCCTTTCCACAGCATAATCATTATCAACTCTATGACCTATTTATAACTAAATTCCCCTTATCTTTCCCCAAACCCAGCATAAAAACAAAAAACCCATTTTCTGTATACTCACTGTTTTTATTTATTATCCCACAACTTTCTTATTTGTACATTTTCTGCTTGCTGACATTTATATCAAATTAACAGATGCCTAATATTTTCTATGCCTTCCTTACATAACTTGCAGATTAACTCACCCATATTTTTCAATTTATGTGTATATTCCCTTGTTGCTAAAGTTCCTGTTCAAGTCTTAAACAATAAACTACTTTCCTTGCTATTATCATAAATTAACTCATACCCAATATTCTATTTACTTCTATATATATTTAAACTTTTTTTACTCTTCTTAGTAGTTCTCCATCTCTTCAATTACCTATTTTTTATTAATGCATCTATTCTTCTATCCCATTCCTTGTTACTATAGTACTCAACAATTCTCCTAACACAATCATTCAACCTTTTGTATAAGCATACTGAAATAAATTCTTTATCTAAATCTTCTGCATACCATACTATCTTCCCCACATATCTTGCTGCTATTCTTTACTCATAACCCAATTAAATACTATTTTAGCTATTCTCCTATTATCCATAAATTGCAATCTATCAAACATTTTCATTTTGCTTTTTGCATCTCTCATATAAAAACTTGCCCATCCCATTTCTCCCTGCATTGCCCCCTTTGCTATCCATACATCTGCATCTAATGCATATCTTTATACTTCTCTTTGCACTTTTTCTAAGTAATCTAACATCCTATTTAC
This sequence comes from Epiperipatus broadwayi, assembly GCA_028023455.1. Lineage (NCBI taxonomy): Eukaryota > Metazoa > Onychophora > Udeonychophora > Euonychophora > Peripatidae > Epiperipatus > Epiperipatus broadwayi. The sequence continues at coordinate 72,627 of JAQFVV010001080.1, read as the reverse complement.
TAACATATAATGCATTGTTACCATAAGTTAACCTGCTACTATCACTCCCTTCCATACCATTCTAGCCACATCATATTTATTATATGAAAACACTGTTAATTTCTTTATCAGTCCCTTTATTTTAAACAATTCAAAACAAAACAACACTCTCCATATAGTAGTGCCATCTTGTGCTAACAAGAGCAATCAATGGATGCCAGAAGGCTTGTGCATAGGGATTTTGTGCTAACAAGAGCAATCAATGGATGCCAGAAGGCTTGTGCATAGGGATTTTATGCACAAGCCTTCTGGCATCCATTGATTGCTCTTGTTAGCACAAGATGGCACTACTATATGGAGAGTGTTGTTTTGTTTTGAATTGTTTAATAACAATTATTGTGCTAGTATGAGATAGTGATCATGTGATGTTTAGTGGTTTAACACCAATCCTGCCTAATAGGATAGTGGTGGCTATGGTTGTTAAAGAGCCAAAGACACCAAAATGTATGAGTACTGAATTGAGTTCAGACCCATATGACTATATAAGTTATTGAGCTTGGATTGAAAATATTAATAGTGTTTTCAATTTAATTCTCATAGTTTTGTAGTTAAATAGAGTTAAAAGGTGGGTGCTGGAGGGTTGCATTAGATCCTAAGATCTAGGTGCAGTGCTCTCAGATCCAAGGCTCCTCACTGATGAAGGCCACAAGCCAGAAACTAGTCTGGGGATGTTGGATGAGTAGGCACTAGATAGGGATTTTATGCACAAGCCTTCTGGCATCCATTGATTGCTCTTGTTAGCACAAGATGGCACTACTATATGGAGAGTGTTGTTTTGTTTTGAATTGTTTAATAACAATTATTGTGCTAGTATGAGATAGTGATCATGTGATGTTTAGTGGTTTAACACCAATCCTCCCTTTATTTTCTTTGCTTCATTTATCATATTTTTCTCCCATTCATCCAAGCAATTTCTCTGATCACTTAAGATGATACCTAAATAGTTATACCTATTTACCACATTTAACTTTATATCCCCCAATAAAAAATCATTCTCTTCTCTTTCCCCAGCATTTATCATCATTACTTTTGATTTTACTTCACTAAATTTAATCTCCATCTCTTTACACATGCTTGTGCATGTCTTTAGCATAACTTCCATATCTTTCCTACTTTCTGTACACAAGAAGATATCCACAAATAAAAGATCTGATAAAGTATGCACTTCCTTGTAATCTATTAACTGTATCTCTTCCCCTCTTCCTAGTCTTTCTACTGCTCTCTCCATTACTCTCAAATATAACAAAAACAAAATAGGTGTTGCAGGGTATACTTGCTTTAGTTCCACCCCATTTTTAACTTTAACTGATTCTATATTTCCTAATTGATACATATAGTAATTATTTCCATATAATCTCTTAATAAGATTGACTAAAGCTCCATCCATTCCCAAATTTACTAAATGTACCCATAATCTATTTCTATTTACTCTATCATATTCCTTCTCTATATCTATAAAAACCATATATAACTGTCTATCTGTATTCCTACTCATATCCACAAATTATGTAACTACAAACAAACTATTTCCTATATGCCTATCTGATTGAAAATCTCCATGCATTTCTCCCACTTTATCATTTTATTTCATTCACTTTGTAACTCTTCCAGCCATCATATATGCAAAAACTCTACGATAACATTGATGTTACCATTATTGGTTTATAATTGTTTAACTTTCTATGATCCTTACCCTTCCCTTTAAGTAGTAACCTTACTCTTGTATTATTCAAGCCATTTGAAAATTTTCTCTTCTGTACCATCTTATTAAAACATGATAATAGGTTTAATTTTTGCCCTATTTCCTAAATTTATCACCATCTCTGCTGTCCATTCATCTAGACCTCTTGCCTTTCCACTTTTTAATTTCTTCCTTACTTCATTCAATTCATTATTTGTAAACATAATATTCCCATTACTATATGCTTTCATGTTTGTTAATACTCTGTCATTCACATCTAACATATTTTCTATATTATTTTCATACTTATTTAAAATTGTCTCCAATTCTTCTCTAGAGCTATATTCTATTCCTTCATCATCTTGTAATACTACTTCTATCTCCCCTACCTTCATTCTTTTAATATATGTCTAAAACTTTTTACTCCCATCTCTTCCACTTTTATTAATATCTTTCAACAATTTATTATTTAATTTCACTCTCTATATATAATTATATATTTTAGCCAACTCCTTTTTTAAAAAAAATACTTTTCCCATTTAACATTAACATTTTCACTTTCTTAAACATCTATGAGGTTTAGAGAGACCACCACTTCTTATGCTTGTGTATAACTGTTGTTAAAACAGGCAAAATTCACTATACCCATTGCCACACACAGCAAGCTAGAGTAATCAATGGATGCCAGAAGGTTTGTGCATAAAATCCCCATCATCAGTTTGAAAGCATGAAACTGATAGAAACGTGTTTGATAAATGCTGATTTTAGAGTTAGTATTTAGATCTAGTTTTTAGTCTTCCAACCCTTCACTGATGTGAGCCAACTAGCTCGAAACCATGGTCTGGAGGTGGGAGACAATGAAAGAGATATTGAATTCTATCTCTCTCGGCGTTTATGTAAACAAAGCTTGTTAGGAGTTATTGGTAAAGCTCCATCTAGTGATTGTAAAATGCAAGCTAAAAGCAAGTTACAAAATTTATAACTTGTTTTGTTTATCAAAAATGTACTCTTGAAGGTTTTTGCAATGATATATATTGCAGAGGCTTTTACTATATCGTGAAACTGAACTGATTTCAGACCATATAGCTATCTAGTTTTTTAAGCTGGATTTGAAGACATTATGTGTCTGAGAAATTTCATGCTTTCAAACTGATAGAAACGTGTTTGATAAATGCTGATTTTAGAGTTAGTATTTAGATCTAGTTTCTAGTCTTCCAACCCTCCACTGACATGAGCCAACTAGCTCAAAACCATGGTCTTGGAGGTGGGAGACAATGAAAGAGATATTGAATTCTATCTCTCTCAACGTTTATGTAAACAAAACTTGTTGGGAGTTATTGGTAAAACTCCATCTAGTGATCATATATATATAAATTACTCGCCTGATGACCAATGCCTTTTCTTTCATTGTTTAATTTTGTAAGGTTGATGGAGATACCTTTGCTATATAAAGGGCAATTTAAAGATTTTTACATTTTTATAAATATATATCTATTTGTTGTGTTTAGAGTCATAAATATAAAGTGAAATAGAATCCATTTATAGATTGTCCAATTTCAAAATTTATCATAACCTTATTTTTTTATTTATTCTGTACCTATTTTTAAAGTTTATAGCCAAATTTGATTAAAATTATGAGTTTCTATAAAAAAAAGTTTAATCAAAGATATTTATACATTTTATTACATGACATCAATCATTTTCAAGTATTGTCAATCTATTTCAGGATCTCTCTAAGTTCAATCCATCTTCTCCAATTTTTAGCCTCTCTTTTCCACATTATGCCAGCACATGTTATTTCTAAGTCTTTTACAATCTCTTAAAATCCAGTTTAAGGTTTCAACTGTTCATCTATTATCATTTCTTCTAGAAATATGTGTAGCCCAACTCGATTTTTTTAATTATTTCAATGATGTGTAACACCTGTTTGTTCTCTTACCCATGTATTTCATTTTTGATCTTTTCTTGTTACTCCTAATATGTATCTCTCCATCCTTCTTTGAGTAGTTTGTAGCATCTGTATTGCTCTTTGGTTAAGTGTCCAAATCTCAAATCCATAAGTAAAAAGTAGTAAAACACATTTATCAAAAATCTTCCTTTTCAAACACATAGACATATTTCCTTTTAATATTTTTTCTACTAAAATCATTCCAACCAAGTTTAATTCTATGATTAATTTCATCCATCATGTTTCCATTTGTAATAATAATCAGACCCCAAGGTATTTGTAATTGTTAACTTCTTCCAATCCACCATTATCAATCTTTATTTTTATCTTTTGAGAAAATCCATTAAACATTACTTTAGTCTTTTAACATTCACCTTTACTCCTACTTTTTTTTACTTTCATCTGATAAATGTTGCAACACTTCCTGAAACTCTAAAGCATTATTTGGAAAACAACTATATCATCTGCAAAATCTAGATAACTTAAACAATCTCTATTTACTTTTATTACTTTAGCTTCCCATTTTAATCTAAAAGATACTTCTTGCAGTACTGTTGTTAAAAGTTTTGGAGATATGGAAGCACTCTGTTGTACACTCCTCTCAAGGTTAATCTTCTAGTCTCATTATGTAATCTAACTGTTTCTATTGCATTTTTATAAATATTCTTCAAAATATGATGATATCCTGAGTCTATTCCTTAATAATCCTATGCTTTAATCACTGATGAAAAGCTTATAAAATCGAATGCTGCCTTTTCATAATCTACAAACCCAAATCATAATGTCAACTTATATTCATTAGACCTTTCTATAACTTCACTCAATACTTGGATATGATTCACTTTATTAAAACCACTTTTAAATCCATCTTGTTCTTTTGGTAGGTTAAAATTCAAAGTTTACCATAGACAAGTTGTAATTATCTTGGTAAAAAATTTGGATATAACTGATAAAAGACTGATTGATAAATCTGTAATTTCTAATCACTTCTTTAGCATTTTTTTTAGATATTAATATTAATACTGCATTCTTCTAACCATATGGTACAGCTTTATCATTTAGACACTTTGTATATAACTTTGCCCAATATTTTTTATTTCTTCACCTGCTTCTTTTAAGATATCGATTATAATTCCATCATTACCTGAGCCTTACTTTTCTTCATAAATTTAATTGAATGTTTCACTTATTCATTTAAAATCCTGACAACTCACAAGATGTAATACTTGTAGGAAGTAATTTTGCTTGTTCTTTATTACACTATAATTCTTGATAGAACTCTTTTAAATATTTCATGATGTTATTTCTCTTATTTTCTTTATTGCAGAAATATGTTTTCTACCAATACCAAGATTGTTGTTTTACCGACTTTATTCTCAGTAGAAATTTTATTAATCAATTACTGCTTTTCTGTACCAGCAATCTTTGTTGCAGTTTTTAAAACTGTAACAGTTATCTTCCTATTGATTTTGTTCAAATCTGGACTATGTTTAAAATCTATTAATATTTGAAAACGATTTGCAAGTTCTAATTTAAATTCATTGGAATGTTTCTGAAGATTAGGAATATCAACTGTGAATATTTTTTTTTTTAATAATTGTTGTTTCTCTAGTTTTGCATTAACATGTATCTTTCATTTTACTAATTGATGATCACTTCCTGTGTTGAATTTATTAAAAACATTACATTTTTGAAATAGATATTTTTTGTTAGTCAAAATATAATTTTATTCAGCCTTCATTTGAATGCTTCCATGTCCATTTCTGTTTAGCATTTTTCTCAGAAAAAGAATTCATAATATAAAGTTTTTCTTTTTCTGCAAACTCCACAACTCTACATCCTTTCTCAGTTCTATCATCATAACCAAATTTACCTGCAGCACTTTCATCTTTCAATTGTTTACCAATTCAACATTAAAGGCTCCCATAACAATTTTAAAATGTTGTTTTGTCTGATCAAAAGCTTTTTGTACATTCATATAAAAATCCTAACAGGCGAAACTCTCCATACAGTAGTGCCACTCAGTGCAAGCCAGAGTAATCAATGGATGTGAGAAGGCTTGTGCATAAAATCCATATCTAGTGCATACTCATCCAATATCCTGAGACTATTTTCTGGCTTGTGGTCTTTATCAGTGAGGATCTTTGGATCTGAGAGCATTGCATCTGGATCTTAGGATCTAATGCAATCCACCAGCAGCCACCCTGTATCTCTACTTAACTACAAAACTATGAGAATAAAATTGAAAACACAATAATATTTTCAATCCAAACTCATTAGCTTATATAGTCATATAGGTCTGACTCAGTTCAGTACCCATACATTTTCGTGTCTTTGGTTCTTTAATAACCATAGCCACCACTATCCTATTACATTGACAAAGGCCACAAGCCAGAAACTAGTCTGGGATATTGGATGAGTAGGCACTAGATAGGGATTTTATGTACAAGCCTTCTGGCATTCGTTGATTACTCTACTTGAATGGCATTCCTGTATGGAGAGTTTTGCCTGTTTTAATAACAGTTATGAGCAAGCATAAGAAATAGTGATCATGTGATATAAAAAATCCTCTGTTACATCATCATGATGAGAACTAGTTGGGGCATAAACTTGAATTATCTGTGTGTGATATCTGCTATTAAGGTAAATAACTAATCTTGTCACTCTGCCTGATACACCATCAATCTTAACAATGTTGTTCTTCCACTTTTTATTTATAATGAATCCTACTTTACTCATACTTCTAGTGTTTGTGCCTTTGTAGTACAGTACATGCCCATTTTTTAAATCGTCTCATCACCTTTTCTACTATAATGTCTCATTTAATATGAAACAGTTCTTCCAATTTTTGCAATCTTCGTTCACTCAAAAGTGACCCACAACTATAGTATCTAAATAAAAGGTTATCATAAAATGGAAGCATGGTCTGCAATCAGGGGATTCTTAGCACTCTTTGACTTGATTCACATCTTTGCAGCCTCATGGGAATAATGATCGTGATTTATTTTTGGCTGTCATTATTGTAAATAGATAATTAGGGGAAAAAAATCATTCACAGACACATTCATTCTAGCTTCAAGAAAACTCAACTGATAGGCAACTGAGAAGAAAGCCCATGGTGTTTCTTGATTTTAAACTTAGAGATAAAAAGCCAATAAACTCATCACACTGGCTAATGTATGTTGGTGAGCAGTCATCCATGTTCATGTACTGTATGAATAAACACATAGTAATAATACCTGCAATGATAAGTATGGGCATTAGGAATTTGCCCTGATTGGTCACTTTAAGACCTCCAAGAGGAATCAAAGGGTCTCCTTTCAGTTAGCAGCAATCTTCTTTATACAGCCTTGTTAATGTACATGTACATATATATTATACGAATACAATATTTATTTTGTGTTTTTGTATTTTGAGATTAGTATTTCCTTAATTTTGATTTATTTTAAAAGTATTATCTTAAATACATTTATTATTGATCTTTCTCATTCTTAATAAAGTTAAATTTGAATTAATTAATTATCACTTAAAAGTTATGTGTTTTATAGTTGTGGCTTCTGTAGCATGTATTAAAACAAAATTGTTAGTATTTGATTACTTTATGCTTATATAGTTTGTTGCTAGAGAGATTTTTCAATGTCTCTAGATACTGATATCTGATTCATTGGGAAAAGAGATAAAAATTAAATGAAAAGTCCAAAATAAATAACTTTTTTTATAACAATTTGTCAGCACCATATGTAGAACTCATTTATAAAAAGGGAAAGGCACAACCATAGGCTCAGTTCTTATAGAAAAATAACATTCAATCCATCAATAATGAAGATAGTTTCATATTGCAGTTGTATTTTTCGTTTTTATAGTCACCTTTATGCTTTAGCTAATAATAGCTAGATATCCAATTACTAATCAATAAATGAATAGTCTGATAAATTTGCTATGTACTAATAATCTAGGAAAAAGATTTTGAGTCTGCTTGTAACATAAAACCTAAAGATCTATTCAACTTGGTTTATTTAGAACCCATTTATGGTAATGACTATATAGTAGTCATAAAACTATTTTTTAATAGTTAATTTGTACTACTTGTGTATAATACGTTAATGGGATTTCCATTTAAATGAAGATAAGTGAAACATTTTTATTGTTCATGGTTTCTGCAAGTTATTTGCAACCCAAATTATGCAAATTTTTGAACTTTTTTTTTTTTATATTTCAAAAAACTAATGCAATTTTTTAAATTTTATTTTTGCCATTTTTAATATTCTATGCAAATATTTTCAATATTTATTATATAGAGATTTTGAAATTATATAAATGAACACAATATGATGCATTGAAAGTAAGAAATGAATCTAAAAATAATATTATAATTTTATTAAATCTATAAATGGAACTTTTATAAGGGGAGTCAAAATCATTCATATTCTGGTTGTATTAAAACTTCAGTTGGCTGCATTGTCTTAGCAGTACTTTTGTATAAGAATATTGTCTTCTCAGTCACTACTGTGCAGTTTTGTTATGCCAATTCAATGTAGATGCAGTGGGGGGAATAATGGATGCACCATTTATGATTAGCATGAAAGAAAAACAGCAAATAGTGATTCATTTTCTGGATTCAAGCACATGTCTGGTCCTAATATTTATTTAAACTTATCTTTTCCTTTTTTGCATTGCCTTAATTAATTAATTAATCCATTTTTTATAAAAAAAAAATTTTTGTACAATACCTACATAACACCCTTCACCTCAACAGTTTATAATTCTGAAGAAGATTGCAGGGGCAATCAAAACTGTTGAGGTGAAGGGTGTTATGTAGACATTGTACAAAAAATACATTTTTTAAAATAAAAAACCTAATATTTATTAAAGGCTTTGGGCCCACCAGAAAATGTAATGTAGCAAAGAAGTTTGTATGATTGTATAGAGACGTTCAAGGAAGATTGTACAAATAACAACATTGAACATGCATGTGAATTTATTCTAATAGATAGATGAGTGATAATGGATTATGTGGCAAACCATTTGCAAATCAGCCATGCTCTGCCTAAGCAATAATCCATAGCACATTTGGGTTTTGGAAAGTTTATGTAAGATGGGCCCTGAAACCATTTATGGTAGAGCACAAATTGAAGTATTTGGACATATGAAAACAAAATTTGGACCAATAGTTTAAGGGATGAGAAAGTTTCTTAAAAGAATCTTACTTATGATGAGACATGAATTCATTAAAGTATGTGGCAGAATATGAAATGAAAATCTTAATTTTCAAAGAAAAAGTTTCAAAAGTGAACTATCAGCTGGAAAATTGATGCTTTCAGGTTTTCTGTGATTATCAAAGGCTAGTATTGGAACATTATCAGAAAAAAGGTTCAACAATCAACAGTCTCATTACAGTGTGATGATTATTAAAAGCTGAAGCCCAAAATGCAGAGGACTGATATCCAATGGTGTCATGTTGTTGCATAACAATGCACAATTGTACCCCACTTATCACAATGTTGATACTCATGAAACATTATTTTGAGGTGTTGGAGTATCTTCCTATAGTTCTGATTTTTCCCCATCTGTCTATCACTTGTTGGTCCTCTGAAAGAAACTATATGAGAATGAGGATTCACATCTGACAAAGAAGTGAAGACAATGGTGCATTGATGGCTTGATTGCACAGCCTAAAATATTTTTTGTTGAGGGAATATGAAAACTTATTGGAGATGGACAAAATATATTAAAAAGCTGAGAGATTATGTTGAAAAATGATGTATTTGTCTTTTCTGAAAGTTGAATCAAAGAAATTCTACAGCCAGAGATGGATAATTTTTGATACATTCTCATATATAATAAGAATATTTAAACAGTAGAGGAAAAAAATTTGGTTAATGTTTGAATAATGATATAAAAATTCAAATGATGGCTTTTAGTAATAAATCCATTTAGATTTGGACGAATCCAGTTCTGTAAAACAGTTTTTAAAATTGGAAAAAATGTTGATTTTGATTCTACTATATTTTTTAGGAATATATGGATTCATGAAGACATACCACCTGGTTTAAATTTGCTTTTATTGTTCCAATTTGTTAAAAATAAATGGGATAGAAAAAATAGCAGTAATTATTATAAAAATATTTTTATTTCTCTATAGTAGAAGTACTTCAAAAAACTGTGTTGAATATGTTGCTTTGATAATAGCTGATTGTTTATCAATAGAATATGCCTGAATCAATAAGAATTACTGACAGTTTTTGTTACCAGGTAATTGCAAAAAAATTGTCCAAAACAAATGATATTATTTGTTGATATGGTCAAAGCATTTGTTAATCAAAAAGGTATGTGAAGATGTTTAAAATTAGGTGGTTGTCTGCTAAACTTTATTCATATTACATAGCTTTTACACAATGAAATGAAAAGTTATGGCTTCTGGAAAATCTGAAGACATTTGAAATGAAAACTGGTATTATGCAGAATTGAATACTAGGTTCAATTTTGTTTTTCCATTTTTATCTCATGGTTTCTTTGGAACAATTCGTAGGCAGCTCCACAAAACTGCCATCATTATGCAAAATGTTTGATGGTGGAGTTGCTTAAAAAATAATCTAATTTTATCAATGCAATTTATAAAAAATATTGGTTAAGTTAATTAATATTTAGTCAGTCATTGGGGAAAAAATATTTAGCAACTTCTTGAATAATTATCTTCTTGATTATATGAATCAATTTAATGTGTGATTGTTGCATTTACCAAGCATATAGTCAAGCATTGGTAGCCGAGAGGTCAGCGCAGCTGTCTTGCAAGCAAGTAGTTGCTTGCAGACAGTTGTCATGGGTTCACTTCCTGGTACAATACTTTGACATATGGAAAAAAAAGATAAAGGTATTTTATTATAGGATTATAATTATCTTAAATATTGCATATAGGGCAGGCATTCTGCTCAATTTATTATATAGAAGTGGGATATGACCCTTATCAATATAACATAAAAGTACTGAAAAAATTTCATTTTATAATGCTTCATAAGACTCTAATAAGATAACAAAATTATAAGACCAATCAGTATATTTTTCAGCTTGCTAGATGTATGTGCTATTGTAAAAGCCTATATCTTCCTTACATTGGGAATATGAATTCAATTAAACGTAAGGTAAAAAAAGCAGTTAATATTGAACTTGAATATGGTTTTTGTGTGAACAGCACATCTCATTTACACTGTAAAAATTATGATCAATTCCAAACATTGTCCAGCTTTTCAATAGTAATTAATATTTAAGCATGGCTTTTATTTCTTTCCTGTTTCTATTTTATTTCTGAATTAAATTATAAGAATAACAAATTATGTTCCATATTTTATTATAAACCAGGTATATTAGACACATTTTTAAAAGGTTTATTCTATTTCGAATATTATTTTTGATTTTGAAAGACATATTTTTAAAATGTAAAGAAGATTATAAAAAATAGTCAAAAATGGTTTATAATAAAATACATATTTTGTTTGTATTAAATTGATTTTGCTTTTTACACGATTTAGTTTAATTAGAATGGACTTGAACTCAGACTTTCAAGCCCCTACAGCTATCCACTCAATCTTATACTACTGACATACACGACCACATAATGTGAAAAAGATAAATGGTCTCCAGTAAGTGTTTTGTGCTAAGCCAACCCTCATCACTTGGTCCATATCACCTCTCACACATATATACAATCTGTGCTCAGTTTGTATTAAAATAAAAAGTTTTCAAAAACAGATAAGCTTCAAGCTTCTCTACCCTCCAATTCTTCAGCCATCCATATCATTGAAAATCCAAGGATGGAATACTCACCTTGTTGCATCCATCCTCGGTTTTTCAATGATATGGATGGCTGAAGAGTTGTAAAGTGAAGAAGATTGAAGCCTGTCTATTGAAGTTTGAAGATTTTCTATCAATATAAACTGAGTACTGATTGCATATATGTGTGAGAAATGGTGATCTATACCAACTGATGAGTGCTGATTCAGCATGAAATATGGATATTGGAAATCATTAATTTTTTTCACATGTGTGTGGTAACGTGTGTTGGTTGTATAAGATGGAGTGGATAGCTGTAGAAATCTTAAAAGTCCCTTCTAATTACATTAAGTTTAGTATAGACAATATACATGTATTTAATGTGATTTAGTTTAGTAATAAAACAATTTTAGGGGGGAAAAAAATCAACAGCTGTAAAGGTTTAATAATGACTGTTTTTGTTGGGACAATACATTTAGGATATAATGCAGAGGAAAACAAAAATTAAGCAAGGTAATGAAGTCATTTAAAAAGAAAAGTTTTCTGTAGAAGTTGAAAAACCATTGCAGGAAGTTAAAAAACATACTAAAATACATAATACGATATATTAAAAAACAGTAATCATTGGTTTGTATATTCACTGCAAAATTCACTTTTTATTTTTAATTTTTTAACTTTGTATATATTTTTTATTTTGTTTCTGGAGTTAGAATGTCTATAATTGTTTATGTAAAGAACATGAATAATACAGTAATACTAGATTATTATTATTAAAAAAAAAACAACAATATAAAATATATTTACAAAATGCATACTAGAGTAAATAAGCTTTTTTTAAAAAACAAACAAAAAGGATACGTGAAATGATGCGTTTATGATCATAAGTAACAAAAGTGTATATTGATCAAGGAACCACAACAAACTAATTCTCTTTTCCTCATAGTAACAATGATTTTAAATTTATATTTACATAGAGCCTTTTAGAAAAACAAAACCCTATGAATATTAAGGAATGAGTGTATAAAAGAGTATATATATACAAGTGTTTATGTGTAAAAGTAAAAGTAAGAAAAAGATTACAAAATAAAAGTAAAGAATTAAGCATCTATCTTTTATCATTATCAACAACGACCATTTGCAAACAGGAATTAGGCAATAATCTAGCAATTTTTATTTATTTGACGCCTTTTTCATTGACAAATAGCATTAGAATATTAATTTAAAACATGTATGCAAATTTGCATATTAGATACACTTTAAATTCTCTCTAGAATACTTTTTTTTTTTTCGCTAAATATATGCTACACTACTTTTATATGTTAAATCTAATGTCCAATTTTCTTCCCTATAATTCTTACACTTCATCATACTTATTATACAAAATATATTACTTTTATATATTAAATCTAATGTAGCAACGTTCTTCCATACAATTCTTATTGCATTATACCTATCATATAAAAATATGTTAATTTTTTCATCGGCCTCATTTTTGCTTATGTGTCATTTATCAGTTTTATTTTCCAAATACCCAAATTGTTTTTTCAGTTAATCAAAATTGAAGGAGGTAAATAAATTTAATTTTTTAAGAGAAAAAATAAAAATAAATATTTTTAGAATGAAAAATGAAAACGATAAATAAATCCAATCAATTAATTTCTCCTCTTAAAATTTTTTTTTACTCTTCTCCACTCAGTCATTTATCACCATCATCTTCATCATCATTATCATCATTATTATTATTTCATTTTCACTAAATTTAACCCTCATTTTCTTACTTATTTTGCACAATTTTCCAAAAATAATTCATGTTTTTTTTTATTTTCTCTTTACAAAAAAAAAGAAAAAAAAAGAAAATCAGTAAAGGAAAGACCTGGAAAAACATAGAAGCCCTTATCACCAATTAATTATATTTCATTACCTCTTTCTAAATCTTCGATGTTTATCATCATTTTTTAAGTATAATTAAAATAATATTGGAGACATAGTATAACCCTCTCCTAATTCTACATTATTTTTAACTAGTGACTGTACTAAAAAATTGATAAGTTTAACACTTATTTGCCTACAATTTTCTAGTTATATAATTTAATTCTTTACCCCTCCTATATTTAACAAAACTTTCTACAATCTATTTCCATTAACTTTGTCATAAGTCTTCTACATATCTATGAAAGTTATATAAATGATTGCCTTCTTTTGTCTTTCTCATTTCCATCACTTGAGTGATTACAAATAATATATTATTTATATGTTTTCATATCTAAAATTTATTTATAGCATTCTTTCATTATGTTATTTTATACTTGTTTGATTATTTTGTAGATCAATGAAGTTCATACATTAGCTCCAGCATTTTTTCAACTGTCTGGAACCTGCTATTTTTTTTTATCCAAATACATATTTACCACTTTTTTCAATGTTTTTCTATTTTTTCCTAAAGTTATATGGTATTTGTGCAATTTATTTTTTATATTGTTTTAATATCTTAATCTATCTTTTTTATATTTAATACTTTTTCCCCAAACAAATTTTTAAATGTTTTTTTTTAATGGGATTATTTTTATATGTTTTCTAATTTTTATATATATATACTGCCAGTTGGATATATAGCTGCACTAAAAAAAAAAAAAATAATAATTAGATAGTTGGCAGCATATTCCTCAGGTTTGAGAATTAAAAAAAATTATTAATGGGGGAAAATAATATTTACATTTTCTTAGACCTATTTTTATCAAAGAGTCATTATTTAACTGAATCACTGTAAAATCCCCATATGATAGCATAAAAATTCTCAAACATTAAACATATTTAAATGTGTTTTTTAACAAAATAAAAAATAAAAGAAAGGAAAGAGTAAAAATAGGATTTTAATAATTTTGTAAATTTTAATTTATCAGAGTTGTTTCTATTTCTTTATTTCTATTTAATGAAATAAAAAAATCAAATCTATGCAATTAACATATTATCTTTTTGTTTTTTTTTGTTTGCAAGATTTGATTTTTAATTAAAAAGGAATGTCAAAAATTTTATGTGGTTAAATTCTTGTTCTCAACTTGTTTTTAATCTAGGATTAAGAAGATAATTAGTTGAATAATTGTAGTTATGAAATTTTATTTAATTGGTTATTAATTAATACAATATGCTTCAATGTATAAAGGTGAAATTAAATTCTAAATATTAATATTGGCTAAGCACTTTCAGAGCCTGTTTAATCCATATTCACAGCCTTAATATGCATTAAACTCATTGTATGCAAATTTATGCAAAACAAATCAGATCATTCTTTTTTTTTTTTTGAAATTGTGAAACATGTGTCTTTTCTATTTGTAGCATTTATGTCACTAGCAATAAAGTAAACCTCCTTGATTTTCCTTTTGGCATCATTTCTCTCAGTACATACTATCTCAGCTCTGGAGGGTTCAAATACATGATTAGCCACCTTTTGATGATCAACAAATATAGAAATTGCCTTTGTTTTTTTTTAGCAATCTTTTATATGCATACTTATGCTGAGACAATCTATTACTGACTGTGGCTCAAGTTTCACCATAATATATTGCACTGCATCTTGCTTTGGGCATGCAATATTGTATACCACCTGTGGCATTGATTCTAGGTTTATTTTATCCTTAGTGTTATTAATTATTCTGTTAGTGTTTGGTGGAGTTCTAAATCCTACTTTAAATTCATTATATAATTTTTTGACAAAGTTTTTCACCATGCTGGGGATGTAAGGTAAACTTAGGTGTTGTTTATCTTCTTTGTTGTTATTCTGAGTTAGGTTTTTGCAGAAGAGCTCGATTCTATTGACAGTTGTCCTATGGTTGAATCCTACCCTTATGAAATCTCTGACATAGCAAGAGATGTTGTTTTTCCTGTCAGCTTCAAATTTGCATAAGTGATGGTTTTGAAACAAGAATGCTGAAAGACCTGCAAATTTGTGTGAATTGGAAGATCTTGAGAGTGGGTGTTTGTACACTGTTGTATACAGAGGTTTGATTGTCATGCAGTAGTTGAGTGCAGTGTGTTCTCTCTGAATTTTTAGATCCAGCTAATTAATCACATTTGGTACAGTTAAAAATCCAACCTGTGAGTGTTTATAGTTCATTTTGAATACCTGTTATTATATTCTTCAGTGCCACAATGAATATGTCATCAACATATCTGGTGTAAATTGTTCTCGGTGCTAGAGCTTGGAATTTTGGAATCACTTGCTGTTCAAAATAGTTCAGTACAATGCTGGATACACTGCACTCAACTATTGCATGACAATCAAACCTCTGTCAATAAGAGGGTACACACACCCAATCTCAAGATCTCCCAGTTCACACAAATTTGTGCGTCTTTCAGCATTCTTGTTTCAGATCCATCATTTATGGAAATTTGAAGCTAACAGAAAAATCAACATCTCTTGCTATGTCAGAGATTTGATAAGTGTAGGTTTCAACCATAGAACAATTGTCAATAGAATCAAGCTCTTCTATAAAACCCTAACCCAGAATAACAACAAAGAAGATAAACAACACCTAAGTTTATCTTACATCCCTAGCATGGTGAAAAACTTTGTCAAAAAATTACATAATGAATTTAAAGTAGGATTTAGAACTCCACCAAACACTAACAAAATAATTAATAACACTAAGGATAAAATAAACCTAGAATCAACACCACAAGTGGTATACAAATTGCATGCCCTAAGCAGGATGCAGTGCAATATATTATGGTGAAACTTGAGTCACAGTCAGTAACAGATTGTCTCAGCTTAAGTATGCATATAACAGATTTCTAAACAAAATGAAAGCAATTCTATATTTGTTGATCATCAAAAGGCAGTTAGTCATGTATTTGAACCCTCCAGAGCTGAGATAGTGAGTACCAAGAGAAATGATGCCAAAAGAAAAATCAAGGAGGCTTATTTCATTGCTAGTGACATAAATGCTATAAATAGAAAAGACATGTGTTTCGCAATTTCAAAAAAATGAATAATCTGATCTGTTTTGCATAAATTTGCATACAATGAGTTAATACATATTAAGGCTATGAATATGGAGTAAACAGGCTCTGAAAGTGCTTAGCCAATATTAAGATTTAGAATTTAGTAATTTTGTCTTTATACATTGAAGTGTATTTTATTAATTATGAAGAACTGGGAAACAAATTTATTATTACATTTAATTGGTTATCATGAAAATGATAGTGTAAGAGACAGAGTGTAATTGACTTGTGGGCAAGATTGTTTTAAAAAATATATATGTTGGGGTGTGAATTAGTAACTATACGTAAATGTCTGGAAAGAGGTTATTGCAAACTTAACTGTTGAAGAAAGCAGTCAAATCTTAATTCTGCTGCTGAGAAAGATAGAAGAAATTATTCCTAACTTAGCTGTTGAAGAGAGAACAGTCCAAGCTTAATACAGCTCATACAAAGCTATTGAATAAAATAGCAGTTTTTTTGTATCAAGCTTTTAGCATACTATGAGTTTAGCACTAAAAATGATTTGGACAATGAAAAACATGTGCTAAGTTCAGTTAAACACTAGGTATCTCCTTCCGTGTAACCTACGTTCAGTGGAAGAAAATGTAGGGAAGGTAAAACGCCCTTTTAGCAGTCTGCAGCCTTATCCTTCAACCAAGAGCAATGAATCTCTGTTGACATCTATCTCTGGAAATTCAAGAGGAAAATGAAATGGATAAAAATTGCTCTTTTCATTTACTTGTAATTGCTACAGATCCAGGAAAGGACAAATTTAACCAGGTCCATGTTTAGAAACCTTCAAGAAGAAATTCCACTAGGAAAAACTGAAATTGCAACTGGAAAGACCTTTATAGACAAGAGAGCCATGGCTATAGGTATTAGTTTTTTATTATGTGTGTACACTATTTTTTTTATTAAGAGAAATTTTTTTTTGTTTCATAAATGTAATGTTTTTTTTCCTCTCAATTTGCCCGCTGGATAGAATCAAAGATTGCTATCTTTGATTTTTTTGAACATGTTTAACAAACTCTTAAAAAATTTTAAAGAAAGAACCTAATGAATTTAAAGTTAATCCATGAATAAAAATTAATTAGTTGGTTAATGTAATTTTGCAAAAATTGTATTTTTTTATGAAAAGGATGTTGAAATTATCAACTATAATGTAATTTTTTTGTTATTAATTAGATATTAAATAATCGTTGTTTTTTTTAAAATATTCTTTTTACTCTTAATTACTTTATTCTATCCAATTCCTGTTTCATGAAGTGCAGTGTGTGTGTGATCTTTGTAAGATTTAGTTTTTTTCTTGATGATCCAAATAAAACAAGTTATTTATAAAAGCCCATGAATTGATTAAGATTATTTATAATAAGCTAATGTATTTATTTATTTCCTTCTTGCTCATAATAATAAATTATAGAGTTCTTGCTTCATGAGCTAGATTAGTGCATAATAGCTATATGAGATAAGGGGTTTATATTTAGTGTATGGGCATACAGATAATAATAATGATAATCATTCCTGGGTTGGCACAAAGAAGATATTCTTCAAAATTCATGCACTACCTTTTATTTAGTTTAGTCTTTATAATTTTTTTTTAACTTGAGGATAAAAATACGATTCCTCAGATTCCTCATGGTTTAAACCTCAATTTTCTGGAGAGTTACCAATGGCTGACCAATTTAGGGTAGTTGATGTTCATGTACTAGTGATCATTATCCCAGGTATGATTTCATATTTCCTAGTAGCATTAACATATATAAATATATAAATAATATACATATAATATTTGTTAAAGTAAATCAGACTACTAACAAGAAGAACTATGTAATGTATTTATTAACACATAATAATATACATTTCAACAACTCTTCAATTAAAAAAGATAATTTAATTTCTCACATTGGTAGTGCCAAAGTTAAAATAGAAAACTGACAAGTTAGTGCTAATGATGCACCCATTAAATTATAACACTAAATATCTCAGATTCTTATTTGATTATTAAATTACAATTTTATGAGTTTCTGTTTATCTATCTTACTATAAAGACTTCATGTTTAGCCTTTAGATGAACATCATTATTATACATGATTTTATTCTATATCATGATAATATCCACTATTATTGAACTGTATCACAAAGATATGAATGCATACTGTATTACTTATTTCTTTGTTGATTTCATATATATTCAAATAAAAGTTAGATCTTTGGATAGGGATTAAGATCAATGATCAAGTATGTATGTAAAAATATCAGTTTTACTACCAACAAAAATATTATAAATCATTATTCTATGCTGTATACCTAGTTCTCTATAAAGAGGCTGTATGAAAAATATATTGACATAAAACACAACACAAAGTATGATCAGATAGATGTGTCTGGGATTCTTGTCATCAGTAGATCATAACAATGATATATACTTCTTAAAAAATCTGTCTGCAATTTAAGTATATACATAAATAAATATGCCCATATATTAATACACAATATTATATGTAGTGAACTAGTCATCATACATAAGAATTATAAAAAGAAAATCAATTGGTCAAGGTTTAATACAGTAGTTTCTGAAGTAGACATGTGATTGGATGTCAGGTGTGTTTTGTAAAAAAGTCAATGTGTAGGCAGTAAGAGTTCAATAGTTGTGAGATACAATCGTCAGAAACTTAACATGGGAGTCTGATGGTATATTGATATCACTCTTAATTTAAAAAATGATGTTTGCAATTATCAAATTTATAAGAACAATGTGGTAGGCTCTTAATAAAATCTGATCATTACTGACTCAACTATGTAACCAATTTCACTAAAAAGAAAATAGGAGAAGAAGAAAAATACCCCTGAGAGTAACATTAAACAAGCCTTATGTATTGATTTATCCAAAATCATGGTCTTAACTTATGTTAACCTAAAAGAAAAATACTTGTTAAACTGGAAACTTGGAACTACATGAAAAATAATAGTTAAACTAAAAACATTGGTCTAAACACAAAAGAAGAAAAAAACTAAATGGATAAAAAATGAAATAAAAGAAATTGTTAAACTGAAAATATGGAGCTATATAGAAAAGAAGAAAAAAAAAGAAAAGATTTGGATAAAAATAATCATTGAGAAAGTTGTAATAAAAAAAAACTGGGGCCAAAAAATAAACAAATTTTTCACTTATCAGATTTACAAGAGACACTCAACTAAATAATTACAAAACGAAGATTTAAAAAAAAATCATGGTTAAATGAGTATTGTAATGTGTATACATTTACATTTATAAAGTTATTTTACTAGGAATTGACAATGAAAATAATGAACAATTTTTTTAATGGTTTCATTGAAAATATTTTAATTTTTACTGGTTTAAAATTGTATGGCGACATTCCCATTTTCAAAAGAAAAAGTGAAAGAAAGTTTAAGTAAAAGTTATTATTTTTCTTTATTGTGAAATTTTTTTTTTTAAAACGGGCAAAACTCACTATACGTATTGCCACACACAGCAAGCTAGAGTAATCAATTTTTTTTTTTTAGGATTTTGATTATTGTAAAAGAATAGCTCATTTGGATTAAACATTAATTAATTAAAAAGAATAAGTAGAGAATAATAATTTTATGTGGTATATGAATCACATATATTGTATAAAATTATGTATTAACTATGGGTTTGTCACATGATCATTTTCTAAATTTTTATTCTTTTATTTATTGCTTAACTTTATTAAGTTATTGCTTTAAAAAATAATTTCTGAAACTTATTTTTTTTATATCTTTATTCTTCTAGCTATCTATTCTGTAAATTGTGCTTTGTAGGTTAACCTAGTAAAATTATTTAATAATAGACTAAATTAAGAACATATATTTATTAAACAATTCATAATAAAGCAAAACTCTCCATATAGTAGTGCCATCTTGTGCTAACAAGAGCAATCAATGGATGCCAGAAGGCTTGTGCATAAAATCCCTATCTAGTGCCTACTCATCCAATATCTCCAGACTAGTTTCTGGCTTGTGGCCTTCATCAGTGAGGAGAACTGCACTTAAATCTTAGGATCTAATGCAACCCTCCAACAGCCACCTTTTAACTCTATTTAACTACAAAACTATGAGAATGAAATTGAAAACACAATTAATATTTTCAATCCAAGCTCAGTAGCTTATATAGTCATATAGGTCTGAACTCAATTCAAAATGTATGGGTGCTGAATTGAGTTCAGACCTATATGACTATATAAGCTATTGAGCTTGGATTGAAAATATTAATTGTGTTTTCAATTTCATTCTCATAGTTTTGTAGTTAAATAGAGTTAAAAGGTGGCTGCTGGAGGGTTACATTAGATCCTAAGATCTAGGTGCAGTGCTCTCAGATCCAAGGCTCCTCATTGATGAAGGCCACAAGCCAGAAACTAGTCTGGGGATATTGGATGAGTAGGCACTAGATAGGGATTTTATGCACAAGCCTTCTGGCATCCATTGATTGCTCTTGTTAGCACAAGATGGCACTACTATATGGAGAGTTTTGTTTTGTTATGAATTGTTTAATAACAATTATGTGCTAGTATGAGATAGTGATCATATGATTATTAGTGGTTTAACATATATTTATCTTGTTCACAGTCTTTAGGTCCTTACAATCCCAAGGCTAGTTCAAAAGGAGGTTGCCTTGACAACAGTTTGAAATTTTTGATTGTTATCTATATTGGGATTGTCTAAGTGTTGGCTGGTTTCTAATCGTTACTTATAAACCCATTTACCCTTGAACATTATTACACTTTATATATATATATATATACTAATTTCAACAGCATGTAAATAACTTTTACTACCAATTAAATATGTAATGGGTAGAATTATAATTATATCACATAACATTCTCATTTGTGTACGTTACTCAGAATTATTTGAAAGCAGACTCATACTGAAGCATTTTTGGATAAACTTGCAAATATAATTTTATCTTTCATTTATCAATGCTATTTCAGTCAATCTGATAAAGGAGATATCAGACTAAATGGATTGGCATTGATAATTGAAAGATAAAATTGTATTTGTACGTTTATTTTTAAATGATTCATTATGAGTTTGCTTACAAATCATTCCAAATAACGTATTTGGATGAGAATGTTCTGTGATATATATATATATTGTTAAAAGATTGTCTTGACAACAGTTTAAAATTGTTGATTACTATTGATATTGGGTTTGTCTAAGTGTTGACTGGTTTTTAATGATATATATATATATATGGACTTTCTGATGATTCTCCATGGAATTATTTGGATGATTCTAAGATTATAAAAGTCATCTTTAAAGTCTGTATATTTCACTTTACTTTATGATAACTAGTTCATTGTTAGTCAGTACACTCTAAGTACTAGATGACCAGAGCATTGATGATGATCAATATTAATATAAATATCCTAGAATTTTTGATGTAGAATTATTTTTGTAGTTATGTTTAGCATTTATGTATGTGTGTGCAATTGATATATTGATGGTTACATTAATATTATAGCCGAAGTTGGCATTGGTTAGATGAGATTAGCCTCAGAATTTATATTGTATTTCTTTTCATTCTAGTCGCAAAGAATGATTGATGATTCTTGATAATTATTGCTGGTGATGACATGTTTAAAACTTTAAATACTGATTCATGGCTCATTTTTATGCTCAAATAAAACAGTAATGTTTTTGTGAATGATGTTGCTGTTTTTGAGGATAATGATTTACTATTACCTCTGCTATACACCTCATTTCACACAATTATATTATACTATTTCATTATTTGTTCTGACTACTACTGCATAATTATACATATCTGTTTATACCTATACTTATTCATTTTGTAAAGAATGTCCCCACATTCTCAAACCAATGAATTTTTATTAATATGGTTTCATATATAAAGTAAATCAAATTTTTATAAAAATTTATGAAACATTCGCATTGAGATTTTTATATAGCTTAGCAAGTACTTTATTCTTAAATTGCTTGACTATGAACTTTTAAATTTTTCTATTTTTCATATCTAAAGATTTAAATTCTATTTCAACTTCTGTTACAAATTTCATTTTTTTTCTTTATTTACCATTCACTGTTATGATATCCACATAAGTTATCTTTTCAACTCTTCCATATTTTCTCCACAAATGCTGTATTACATGATATAATAAAATATGTTTATAATCATTAAGGTCTTCACTTACTCATTTCTACCATAAGTTAATTCTATGCTTTGAATTGAATCAATTGCTTATCTTTTGGTTTATCCTCAGATATATTGATATAAAATTGTTTCAAATAATATATAAAAAAATGGAAAAAAAAAATCTTTATAAGAATTATGTAATTATTACTTGACAGTAGGTTAATGTTATTTGAATCTCATTCTTTACCTCACATCGAATCTCATTACTATTTGAGATCTAGCGGTTTTTCTTTGAAAAGTTAACCTTGACAATGGCAGATGCTATTTCATCAAAACGTTGGAAATTAATTAAAACTAACACATGATTTAACACAAAAGCTTTTATTTACACCATATATCCATGAGAACATAATATATATATATATGTGTGTGTAATATAGGGAGTATACCAATAGCTCAAACAGCTCTCATTTATAAGTGCAGTAAGAAAAAGATATTTAAAATCTCTATCTAGAATATTCCTATTCCCAGACCAATTGAGTTTGAACTTTTGGTTCACCTCATTGAGGAGCTAGAACATTCAGATATCACTCACTGAGGTGAGCCAAAAGCTCGAAACCAATTGATCTGGGAGAAATATTCTAGATAGAGATTTTAAATATCGTTCTCTTAATGCACTTATCAATAAGGGTTTATTTGAGCTATTGGTACGCTCCTTATATTACATATTTGTAAATACAAGTTTAAAAATGCAATGCCACACATTATATGACTTGATTTATTGGTTATATATATATATATTATGACTGTGAGATGTTTCACATAATAGTTATATGTATATTACTACTCTCTATAAATACACATAACTAATTCTTGAAAAAATATTATTACATGAAACATGAAAGTATATCGAAAAGCAAATTCTAATGAGTATTCATCATTTTATTTTATAGTTTCTTTTACAAGTTTTTTTGATAGAACAGTTTTATTAAAGAAATGGAAATTTTTTATTTAAAATTTTCAATATATTTAAACATTCTAAAAAAAACTAAAACTTTATTAGATAATCTTTATCATTTAATTAATTGAAAATTAAAAGAACATATGCACACCTTTCTATTTATACACTCACACTCACACATATACTGATTTCTATTCCTTTCAATATTCACAATAGCTAGTTGGATATGCATTTTATACCTAAGTATAAGATTTTTATGGCATATTTTTAATCTTTAAAATAATTTTATTAATTGAAAATATATAATTTTTCATATTTATTGTGTTAAGTATATCTTTTTGTTAATCCTAATATGCAAGTCTTGAAAAGTTTTATTTATTTACTGCATATTACTAATGTATTTGGTTTTCATTAATTAAGCACCGTAATCTTAAAGTCATAATTATATAAGTAATTACAACCATAATTATAACTGCTATGATCAGCAGACAAAAAGAAACTGATTCAAACATTTCACAATGAAAGATGGGGTGTTTTTAAAAGCAAAACAAAAATAGGAAAGGAAGTGATCATTATTTTAATTGACGTTTTTTCCATTGAGCATAAAGTCATGAGTTCAATCTATACTAGGATTATTCTTTAGGCTGAGAGCAACATTCACCACTTTAACAACAAACTTCAATTACATGCCCTTCAGTTAAAATGGTTTTTTTCATATGTCATAGCATTGGCCAGGAGGCAGACCCACAACAACCAACTGCTTGCTTGCAAGAAAGCTGCGCTGACCTCTCAGCTAACAATGCTTGACAAAAAAATGTTTTTTTTTGTGTCAGAAAATTTGATTTGAAGACAAAAAATATATAAGACATTATAATAAGTAGCTAATGGTTATGTTTTAAGAATTAAAAACAAAATCCAGTAATCAGTCACTATTTTACATTATTTGTTAAAGATATCTTATAATGTAATTAGCAGACAGTTTTATCTTCAAATTACGAAATGAACCATTTTAAGCAGTATAAGATCATTTTTATCATATTATAATTTGTTTTTTTTTTGCTTTATATTAAAATTTTGTAATATAGAAATATTAAATAAATATGCTGCATTATTTGATGCAATAGTAGTTAGTATATTCTGGAGGTCAAGATTCTTGAAATTGCAACCCAGCTCAGTCACAGTCACTTCTAGGCCTGAACTTCTTGATCAATTATTTTTCTATGTTTGGTTTAGTGCAGGGATAGAATGGCTGTCTTTGTAGCCCAAGGTCCATGGATCATGGCTCTGCTCTCCATTTCCAGAACTTGAACTTCTTATCAACTTTTGGGCAATAAACTTGTCATATCTGACCTTGCCTTTAGAAGTGGACTATTTTGGATTCCTTACCTGATTGTCTAACACTCAGTTGCTATCC
Organism: Epiperipatus broadwayi; assembly: GCA_028023455.1. Lineage (NCBI taxonomy): Eukaryota > Metazoa > Onychophora > Udeonychophora > Euonychophora > Peripatidae > Epiperipatus > Epiperipatus broadwayi. Next base: position 47,701 of record JAQFVV010001080.1, on the reverse strand, counting down.
AAAGGGATTAAATCCTCTGGGATTCGTGCACCAAATTCACATGTTTCCAGTAAGGTAGGGGATCTACCATTAAATAGTCAGCCTTTTGGAGGCAAGGCAGAGAGCAATTACTTCTGTCAAGCTGAATGACTGAACGTGCTCTCCATTAAACCCTCTGCCATCAGCAAGGGTAGTATCTCTTCTCAATACCGCAACTTTCTCGCAGTGAGGCAAGTCCACCTATGGGTTGGAAACTGCTACATCCACACTCGACTTGAGGATAGCGAAATACATAGATGGAAGAGTCTTACCAGAGCTCATGAGACAGGGTAATCAGTAGCTGGAAGGTGAGTTCCGTACTCAGCATGACTACCTTGTATAAACCATATATATATTATTGTTTAACTAACAAGCTGTATATTTTTTAGTACTAATAAATTGTACATTTTAATTGTTGAGTAGTTGTTCTTTTTGTAACTGTTGGTTTGGAATGAACCTCAAACCCAACAAAACCATTTGATTATTTTATTTTAAAAACACAGAGGGGATGCCAAGTTTGAAGCTAGATAGTCCTTTATGTTTTGAAATGGAGAATCAGTGGATTACAGATGCTACAAACTGGTATTATCTTTTTTTTTAAAAAAAAAATGTGGTGAAAATTAAAAATAAAGATAATTACAAAATATTTATTTAAATTATAAATGTGATTAAAGAAATTCAAAATAATGGAGCATGTTAAAAAATACAAATGTTTTTGTTATCTAGACTTTGATCCCATAATAACGTGGTGATCACGTGTTGAGCTCTAAAAAAAAATTGTACAATTGTTTTCCAAAACCTGACTTTTTTATTATGACTGGAAATCACTTTTTGTGAGACAGCTTTTTACTTAAATATTGTCTTAATTCAATTGTTCATATACTGGTCTCATTCTGAAATTGCATTTCAACTAATAAATACTACTGGAAATAAAGTGATTTGATGAATAAATAAAATATTTTTTGCCACCCCTCTCTTACTATTATCATTCTGTCTCCAATCTTGTATTTACAAATATTAGCCAAATTACTGTTATTGTCGACCTTACTTCATTAATACTATCTTTTAGTAGCAAGTATTCTATTTATCTTCTGTTTTTTTAGCATTCTTATATGTTTAACTGGATTCATAGAATTTTCAAATTCTACTCAACCTTTTTCACTAGTATCACTTATAAAATGAGCTCGTTATTTAAGTATCTATTTCTTTCGTATAATATTCCATATTTAAAAAATGCCGTATTGCTTGCTCTGTTTTAATAAAGTAGACTAAATTTTAAGTACATTTTTTTTCTCTCTGTCTCTTTTTAGTTTTTGATCCCATTATTCTTTGAGCAGTAACATCTATCCCATACAGTTTTTATACTTTTTTATATTTAGTCATAACTCATTTGCAATGGCTATTAATGGATGCTTAATTATGTCATAAAATTTATTAATAATTCTCAGGTTTAAATCTACCCAAAATAATGAAGTTTGCTTTTTGAAAAAGATAACTATAAATAAAACCAACCTATTTAAAATAGACTTTTTTTTTGTTACATTTTGTATAATGATGATTTACTGTACAGCGGTTATGATCGTAATAACTACCAACGGCGTTATTTTCGATTGGCTGTAATAAAATTAAAGTAGTGCGAAATTTAGAGTAATTTACGATTTCATCTAATTTCATAACGTCTATCTCTAGCTTTTATTTGCAGAAATTAACATAATAACAGTATTTAGTTGAAATTTATTTTTTTTGAATATTTAATATCGTTCATTATATTACTTGTTTATTTTGTTGATATATTAAAAAAAAAGAAAATCTAACTAAAAAAATAAATCATTTGATAATCTTTTTTTTTTTTTAAACACATTTACCATTTCCTATTTTGACAGCTGCGATGATCAATAACTGAAAAAAAAAGACTTCGTTTCCCTTTTCTTCAGTTCACATTTATTCTTTTATTATTACTTTATGAAATTAGTACTGTATTTGCAAATTAAAAATATATATGTAATAACTGGAGTATATGCTTATCTTTAAAAACATTTTATTTATATATTAGTTATTATTACTGTTATTAATTGTATAACTTCATGGATTAGTTTGTTCCTGTATTCGCCTGTCATCGTTATGAATTGAGATTCAGATAGAATGGAGACTGAACATTTTTCAAATAGATGCAGATTTTTTAAACAAAGCTTATGATTTTTTCAGGTAGGTAGCTGTTCCGTAGTCAATTTAAATAAGGTATTCAATATGATTGATAAGTGGGTATCTGACTATTCTTATTAGAGAGTACAAATTCCAAGATGACATTCACAATAAATACCAAAGTGCTAACCATAACCACAAAATGTGATTGTATATGTGTCAATGGTACACTTGTATATCAAATTACGATAATTTGATGTTGGATAAGTAAGTACTGAACAAATAATGCAGACATATGTAAGAAGTTGGGATCTAGTCTAATTAAAAAAATAGATTCAGCTAGAAATGTATTTTGAGAATTATTTTATCTTGTTTATAGTACCTTATTCATATCTGAAATACAGGCTTATTATATACCTGAATCATTATATGTAATATATAGGGTATTTGAGCACAGACTTTCACACAACCCACCACTCTCTATCTCATAACACTGATACATTAGAACACATATATGTCGAAAAGATAAATAATCACCAATACATGTATTTCATACTAAAAGCAAACATCAGTTTGTCTGGATTATCATCTCTACACACATATGCAATAAGTACTCAGATATATATTAAGATAACCAATCTTCATACTTTAATGGAAAGGCTTCAATTCACTCAACACTCCAACTATTCAACCATCCATCCAATTAAAAATCTGATGATGGAACGCACAAAGGCCACCCTGAGGCTGAGATTCTCATCACACCCATGTTGACTTAAAGTCAATCTGACTCTTCATGTACAGGACATAATCCATTTAATACATATACAAGGGATGGGAAGACATCTCTACTATGTAATAACTGAAATACAGGCTTATTATATATCTGTATCATTATATGTAATGTATAGAGTATATGATGACAAACTTTCACATGACCCACCACTCTTCACTCTATCTCATAACACTGATATACTTGAACACAAATATGCTGAAAAGATAAATAATCACCAATATACGTATTTCATACTAAACAAGCAAACATCAGTTGGTCCAGATTGTCATCTATATATTAAGATAGCCAATCTTCATACTTTAATGGATAGGCTTCAATCCATTCCACATATGTTTCAAAAATGTGAGGTAGAATAGATGTTTTAAATATATTAAAAAGATAATACACAAGGAAAAATTAGAGATGAAATTGAATTTATGCTATGTGGGTGTGTTCAATAAAAATGTAGTTACACCGATTTTTAATTGAGTTTAAAGATTAAATCTGAACTATGAATAATATAATCTGTAACTTAATAAATGATTATTAACAGGGGTCAAAGTGTACCATCCAAATTTTACCAGAGGGCCACAAAACTTTCTCAGCTTTCCAGTGTTACTGTCGAGATCTGCAATGAGGCGACAAATTCAACTCAATATTAATGAGGACTAGAAAAGTTGCCAGCATCTTGGCTTCAGTCTCTGTCACTTCCAGGCAAAGTGGCACTGTTGAACATGCTAATAATTCTGCACTTAACCTACTACCTACCGATTTTCAAGCCAGCCAGGCCAAGAAAAATAGTCTGCATTAGTCTTGCCAAGGTGCAGAAACCAAAGGGACTGAATAGTCTTGGTCTGCATGCACTCAAGGTATTCTATACACAGAGAGCATTGGTGACACTTAGAGCAATAGGGGAAGCAGAAGTTGAACAGCAATTTGCTAGCTTGGTTGAGCCCACTGACACTCCATCACCAAAAATATGCAAATGGGTGGGTGAAATGGAAGATTATCTCGATGAGTTTGTCCAAGTGACAGAACAAGTTCTCAATAATAAGAATACATACTGGGACACATATAAGTTAATTCACCCTATGCAGGGAAAACGCCGGCTTTACTCAATATCTCTATAAAACTATTGATTAAAAAAGCCAGATACTGTGCCTTAGATCCCAAAATAGTGGACTTCTTAATTAAATACCATCTGTGTGCTTTGCCTATGAGTCATTTTTAGTGACTTACAGGGGATTTAAAAAAATTGACTCTATATGTACATTATGTTATTCGTCCTCATGAAGCGCATCTTCTTTATCTGCTCTCACTTAATGGATATTAGAAGTAGACTAATTGCAAGTGTCCAATCAGAGTGTATTGAAATTCTTAATCTTACTAAAGCCTTGATCAGTGGTAAATTTGCTGTCATAAGAATGTCTATATTCATTCTGTTTGCTTTGTGGCTCACCAGGTGCCATCTAAAATTCACTCAAAACATGCAGAACCCATGGGATGCATACCAGGAAACCTTATGTAATCTTAGATCAGAGACTGCTTACTGGCACCTGAGGGACTATTCTTGGGTACATGGAAACAAATAACACTGAATGACAATCAGGACTTTCCCTAACAATACGGTCTAAACTATGATTTTGAATATATTAAAGCAAATTCATCATAGCACCTGGAGGTCTAGGGTATAAAAGGAGATGGTGAACTAAGACATTGAAATTAATTTACTTGAAAGAAGAATCTACAGATTAGATGACAAACAGGATTTAACTCTGCAATCGTGTTTCAATGAAGAAAATGAGAAACTGTAATGACAATATGAATGATGGGATCGCCCCCCCTCCCAGAAATAATAGTTGATTGGTTAATTTGACTCCTGATTCCAATAAATAAATGACTGAAAAATGATAAATCCCAAGTGGTGATTACAGATAAGAAGTGAAACTGAATTCAAATAAAACTTACATTCAATCGATGAATTAAAGGACAGTTCAATCTCCAATCTAATTAAAACAATAAAACTAGCACATGAACTCCAAGATGCAGTCTTTGGCACACACACACACCTCAGCTGCACAAAATATACTAGCATGATACCTGAAATATTTGATGCATTAGCCGACGTGGAGTAGCCATTATCTACTGTCCAGGTTATTAATGTATAACAAGAATTTATATATTTATTTTAAAGAAATGTTTCTTTAATAAATAAATACATAAATAAATGATTAGTAAAAATCATTTATGTATTTATCTATGGTGGATGACATCAAAGATGTGATTGCAGAAAGTTTGACACTTTTAAATCAAATTAGTAAATAATAAATGTTTCAACAAACTATAATGTGTGGATTAGTTACAATCTCTGATGATAAGACTTGTTTGCTCTGACAATCCTGAAAACTATGAGAATATTGTTATTGAAAGAATTTTTGTAGTCAGATAGATGTTCATAAAGTAGAATCCAGACTAAGAAAACTATTGCATGAGTGAGCAGCAAATGATTATTAAAATAAATGACGGTAGTCAAGCCCAAAAATGTAAGTTTTTTTAATGGTAACAATACTTGACATCTTGTGGTAGAGTTGCTAATTCATTTATTGTTGTCTCCATGAACTAGAGTTTGAACTATGGATGAATTTTGGACATTTATTTTTTAGATTGCAAGCATTTAAGATTTTTCTTTCTGGCAGAGTCTCATATTAAATCACATAACCATGCAGTATTGTTATACAAATGATTATATAGCTATTGTAAAGGCAATCTCAGGTTAATCTGTAGTATATAAATGAGTGTTGATACACTGACTGTAAAGCAGACTTGTTGTATAATAGAGCCCCTATCACTTAGTCTCATACTTTTAAAGATCCTGAATTTATAACTTGATTTTATCATTATTTTACAATATTATAATACTTATTATTTAATGTAAGAATTTTTAAAGATATTTAAAGATTAACACATCTGGATATAGATTTACTAATGCTTAAACTTTTTTTTATTCTGCTAATGTACCCATAGATTTTAAGTTATTAACTATGTGGTTCGTAGTTTGTGTGTGTCCATGTTTATATAGATCAGTGGTTGTTAATTTCTATTTATGAAGCATGACCATGGGATATCCTGAATCTCCTGATGAAACTAGTTGTATCCAGGAAAAGCAAATCCAAATGTCTTTATTGTTGGATCTGGAAAAAAATGTTTTCCTAAGAATTTTATTTTTACACTACAATTCTTAGATTGTAGATTCTTGGTTGAATATCTATAAAGAGGATTTTGGAATAATTCTTAGGTAATAAAACTCTATTTTGAATTATTGAGAAATCCAGTTTGTGTTATAGCTTTTTATATATTTTTTATGAGGCATTATTAAAAATATTTCATTAAATCTCCAGTAAAAATCCAATTAAAAATTACTGTAACCTAGATAAGTACTAACAATTTATAATCAATTATGGAGCTTGAGATAAAACCTTGGAACATTCTGTTTATGACCATCAATTTATAAAAAACATTATTAAGTATCTTTTTCATTTTTAATGTTTGCTTTATATGCTGTCATGAATATAGAATAATTATTAATATCCAATGACAATCATTCTAAACAGACACTGCTGTACTTTGATTATAATGTGATAATCAAAGATATTGCAACTTGATTATATGATAGAATCCAAAATTGCTTAAACTTATTACATGAATTAACATTACTGTTACAGTTATATCATAGTAAATTAATCTGTGATAATAAATGCTGTCATAAATTGTTTCTAACGTGATACAATTACACATATCTTAGTTATATATTTTTGAATAAGCCTTCTCCCTCACATATAATTAACTTCTATTTACATTACTTTTGCCTTACTCTTGATATCAGTTATCACAACTTTGTTATTATTATATGCACTACTTTGGCATTTGATTAATAATGAAGATTTACATAAATATCATTATCTTTGTGCTTCTTTCAAATATAGCAAAACTGATACCTGAACATAGTGACTTATTATTAACTACTTCCTACTTCCTATGGAATTTTACAATTATACAGACTACCGCTTTAATTTTGTAATCAGAAACAGGATAATAATTCACATCAAACTGTGATATTTTGTGAAATAATTTTAATAACTTTGACTGCATCAACTATAAATCAAATTTAATATGAGAGGAATTCAGCCAGTAAAAAGATGATGAAGACTTGATTATCTATTACCAGACCTTGGAGGTTATCCATTCTGATCAATTTGAAGATATTTTTAAAATGAACATAGCTGATTGGGGTTTAGATTCTTTTCAAGTACAGGACAAAAGAATCTCTAAAATTACCTGAATAGATCAAAGTAACAAGAAATGAATTTAAATTTAAATTCTAACATGGTAGTTCTGGCCACAAAAGCAGATGTTTCTTTATCCTGGACTATAGAGTATAACAAACAAGTTTTAACTCCAATCATTTAGTAGAATGTGTTATTACAGTCACAAATCTGTTAACTAAAAAAAAAGAAGAAAACAACTGAAAATAACTAATCATGATGATTTAAGAATGATGCTGACACAAATAGACTTGTACATTAATAAATTATCACAAGATCATCATTTCCTCAGTAGAAGCCATGATAGTCAATGGATGCTAGAAGCTTGTACATAAAATCTCTATCTAGTGCCTATTCATACAATATCCCCAGACTAGTTTCTAGTTTGTAGCTTTCATTATTGAGGATCACTGCAAACTGAGCGGCACTACTGTCTGGAGAGTTTGCTAAGGAGTTGCAGTAGCAGGGTTAACATATGGTAATGATGCATTATATGTTAGTAAAAAGATATTAGATTATTTAGAAAAAGCTCAAAGGGAAGTAGGAAGACATGCATTGGATGCAGAAATATGGACAGCAAGGGAGGCAATTCAAAGAGAAATGGGATGGTCAAGTTTTCATATGAGAGATGCAAAAAGTAAAATGAAAATGTTTGGTAGATTGCAGGTTATGGATAATAAAAGAATAGCTAAAATAGTATTTAATTGGGTTATGAGTAAAGGGCAGGTAACAAGATAGGTGAGAAAGGTAATGTGGTATGCAAAAGATTTGGATAAATAATTTATATCAGTATATTTGTACAAAAGATGGGATGATTGTGATAAGAGGATTATTGAGTGTTATAGTAGTAAGGAATGGGATAAAAGAATAAATTTATTAATAAAGACTAGGGAGTTAGAGAGATGGAGAAATAGTATGGAGAGTAAAAAGAGTTTAAATATATATAAAAATAAACAGAATATTAGGTGTGAGTTAATATATGATAATAGTAAGGAAAGTAGTTTATTGTTTAAGGCTCGAATGGGATCTTTAGCTACAAAAGAATATACATGTAAATGGAAAAATATGGGTGATTTATTTTGTAAATTATGTAAGGAAGGAATTGAAAATATTAGGCATTTGTTAATGAATGTAAATGTTTGAAAACAGAAAGGGTACATATAATGAAGTTGTGGAAAAATAAATATAAAAAGAGTGATTATACAGAAAATGAATTATTGGTTTTTATGCTGGGTTTGGTAAAAGATAAGGGGATTTAGATATAAAGGTTATAGAGTTGACAAAAATTATGTTGTGGAAATGGGATAGAGAAAATTATGGGTAAATTTAGAGTGGGGAATGTAAAAGAAAGTGGCTAACAGGTTTATCTGGGCATAATTGCTGAGATATTCTTGACTTCGTGTAAGGAGAATCCATAATACATCACATCACATACATTAATAAAATGTCAACAGTGCACCAGGTTAACCATTTTTGTTAAAGATTTCAAATGTTATTTTGATTTTTATTTTAATTTATGTGTGTAATACAAATATTAATATAATATTTAAATACATGTATGGTATTTATACTTTAATCTAGATTTAATTAGAGGAAATTTGAATCCAGACTTTCAAGCACCTTTCAGTCATCCACTTCATCTTATATAACTGATACACATAACCACTTACATGTTCATGCTGAACCAAAACTCATCAGTTGGTCTGAATCATCATCTCCCACACATTCCATCATCATACTTTCAGTGATATAAAGGGCTTAAGAGTTAGAGTGTGGAAGAAATTGAAGCCTATCCATTAAAATTTGAGGATTTTTAATCTTAATACAAACTGAGCACTGATTATATATATATGGGAGATAATGATCTGAACCAACTGATAAATTCTGGTTCAGCACAAACATGTATGTGGTTATGTGTATCAGTTATATCCATATATTTGAAGTTATTAACTATGTAGTTCATAGTTTGTGCTTGTCCACATTTATATAAATCAGTGGCTGTTAATTTGTATTTATGGAGCATGACCATGGGTTATCTTGAGTCTGCTGATGAAACTCTGGTTGTATCCAGGAAAAGCAAATCCAACTGGCTTCATTGTTGAATCTGAAAAAAAATGTTTTCATAAGAATTTCATTTTTACACTATAATTTTTCAATTGTAGATTCTTGGGTGAAGAGGATTTTGGGACAAGTCTGAGATAGTAAAACTATATCCTGAGTTATTGATTCTATGAGACATTCATAAAAGCATTTCATTAAATCTCTAGCACAAATCCAATTAAAAATTACTGTAACTTAGAGAAGTACTAATAATTTCTAATCAATCATGGAGGTTAAGATAAAACCTTGAAACATTCTATTTATGATCATCAATTTAAAGAAAACATTATTAATTTTATTTTTTCAACAAAATTTTAAAATATCATCTACACAGTTTTTTTTTCAAAAATAGTTCATAATTTTCCATATATAAAATGAATACACCAAACTTCTTTCTAAAACTTGTTTTTTATGTGACTATTATAAAAATAAAATAGCACACTACGACTATTTTATAATATAGTCTTTTTCAAAGAACATTAAAAAATAAAAATATAAATATGTATATAATAATAAATATAAAATATCACATAATTCAAACAAATTCAAAAACATTAAAAAAAAATACTAAAAAATTCTGTTTATCTCAACACCTTTTCTATTACAAACAATCTCAAAACTTTTTTTGTTTTCATATGTCATAGCATCTGCCGGGAGGCGAACCCACAACCGTCTGCAACCAACTACTTGCTTGCAAGGTAGCTGCGATGATCTCTCGGCTAACAACACTTGACGAAACAATCTCAAAACTTGTATCAATTTTTTTACATTTATGTACCATCCATAAAATACCCTAAAAACATTTAATTAACAAATCTATTATTTTCTTTTTTCTTTTCTATTAGCATTTTGTTAAGTAAATGGTTTTAGGGTACATAAATGTAAAAAAATTGATAAAGTTTTGAGATTGTTTGTAATAGAAAAAGTGTTGAGGTAAAGGTAATTTTTTAGTATTTTTTTAATGTTTTTGGATTTGTTGGAATATGTGATATTTTATATTTATTATTATATATTTGTATTTTTAATTTTTAATGTTCCTTGAAAAAGACTATATTATAAAATAGTCAAAACATTGGTGTGTTATTTTATTTTGATAATAGTCATATAAAAAATAAGTTTTAAAAAGAAGTTTGGTGTATTCATTTATATATATATTCATTGTTTAGTGTTTGCTTTATATGCTGATATGAATGTAGAATAATAATAATTATTATCCAATGACAATCATTCTCAACAGATACTGCTCTATTTTGATTATAATGGGATAATCAAAGTTATTGTAATTTGATTACATGATAGTATCCAAAACTGTGTAAACTCTATTATATTACATTAATTAACATCACAGTTACAGTTACATTATAGTAAATTAATATACTATCATAAATTGTTTCCAATATGTTACAATTACAAATATCTTAGTTATATGTTTTTGAACAAGCCTTTCCCCTCATCTATAATTAACTTCTATTTATATTACTTTTGCCTCAAGCTTGATATCATTTAACACAAATTTGTTCTTATTATATGCAATACTTTGGCATTTGATTAATAATGAAGATTTATATAAACCTCATTATATTTGTGTTTCTTTCAAATACCTGAACATAGCTGATTTATTATTAACTACTTTATTATTACCTATGGAGTCTTACAAATTATACAAACTATACTTTAACTTTGTAATCAGAAACAGGATAATAATTTACGGTCTAACTTTGTTATTTTGCGAAATAATTTTAATAACTTTGACTGCATCAACTAGAAATCAAATTTAATATAAGGGGAATTCAACCAATAAAAAAATGATGAAGACTTAATTATCTATTACCAGACCTTGGAGATTATCCATTCTGATCAACAATTTGAAGATATTTTTATGAACATAGCTGATTGGGTTTTGGATTCTTTTTTAAGTACAGCACAAAAGAATTTCTAAAATTATAAGAATAGATATGAGGAATTTAAATTTAAATTTTAAAATGGTTACTAGAAGTTCTGGCCACAAAAGCAGATGTCTCTTTATCCTGGGTTATGGAGTATAGTATAAAAGTTTTTAATTCTATTCATTTAGTAGCATACATGTTACTACAGTCACAAATCTCTTAAAGAAATTAACTAAAAATAGCTAATCATGATGATTTAAGAATGATGCTGACAAAAATAGACTCGTATATTAATTAATTATCACATGATTATTATTTCCTATGATTATACAAACTGTTAAAACAATAGCAAATCAGATAGTCGTTCCACCCAGTGCAAGCCATAGTAATCAAGGGTTATTAGAAGTTTATGCATAAAATCCCTATATAGTGCCTAAACATCCAATATCCCCAGACTAGTTTCTAGCTTGTGACTTTCATCAATGAGGAATCTTCAAATATGAGATATCTGCAAACTGATTGGCATTTCTGTCTGGAGGGTTTGCTACATTAGTAAAATGTCAACAGTGCATCAGGTTAACTCTTTTCATTAAAATTTCAAATATTATTATGATTTTTATTCTATTTTCCATTATTTTAGTTTATGTGTGTGATACAAATAATACTATAATATTTAAATATATGTATAGTATTTATACATTAATCTACATGTTAAAAGGAATTTGAACCCAGAATTTCAAGCTCCCTCCAGTCATCTGCTCCATCTTATATAACTGATACACCTAACTACATACATGTTAAAAAGATAAATGATCTCCAATATACATATTTTGTGCTGAACTGGCACTCATCAGTTAGTCTGGATCATCATGTTCCACATATGTCATCATCATACTTTCAATGATAAGGATGGTTTAAGAGTTAGAGAGTGGAGGAGATTCAAGCTTGTTCATTAAAGTTTGAGGATTTTCTATATTAATATAAACTGAGCATGCACGCGCGCACACACACACACACACATATATATATATATATGGGAGATAATGATCTGGACCAACTGATGAATGCTAGTTCAGCACGAAATCCATATATTGGAGATCATTTATCTTTTTCACATCTTTGTATTTATGTGTATCAGCTGTATAAGATAGAGTGAATGACTGAAGGAATCTTGAAAATCTGGGTTTAAATTCCCTCTAAATATTATTATAGTTGATTTTAAAAAATAATTTTATAATTGCAAATTCCAAGGTGTCTTATTTACTTCATCATTTTTCTTTACTACGTTGTAAGATGTAAATAAAAAGAAAGCAAATGTATGTTTTTTTAAAATAGATAGGTCTCCAGGAAATACTGAGTAATTTTTTGTCTTAAAAGAAGGTAATAGGCAAATAAATTTGGGTGAAAAGTCTTTAAAAATTTGTTTGCTATTTATTAATTTCCCAAGGTTTCCTGTCAGATAATGACACAATATTCACATCAATCAAATTCAATAACTTCTGAATAGTATTGATCAGTTTTCACGACTAGTGTCTGATACCAAAGGCTGTTTTGCGAAAGAATTTTATGGAAACTAAAATATATGTTTACCTAAAATGTCTAGAATATGCCATGTAGCTGTGTGATAGGTGAAACATTAGCTGTCTTCAAAACAAATTAAACCACAGATCAACATCTCAGATCTGTCGCATGACAAATTTTAAACAAGGCACTAAAGTCTGTATTGTATGAACAATTGTGTAATTAAACAGATCACAATAATTGTCACAAGTAAACAAGGCCAAAAGATTTTTATCACCAAAACTAATAGAGTTTTTTCACACCAACACATTAGGAAACAAATGAGACTCAATTATAGAAATGGAAAAAAAGCTCAATATGTGTATCAAAGAGAAACTGAATCAGAAAATACACAGCAATCAAGCTGCCTGCAAAGAAAATAACACCAGAAGATATATAAGAATCAAAATTAGATTATGGTAGTTTAATGACTGCATTATAATTTGAATAGTCTTATTGAGGCAAAAGTAGTGATCTAGTTAAGTACAAACTGTTACTAATCAATCCTGAAACTTCATGGAACGTAAATATAAAAACTTTGAATTTGTGTGACACAAAATCAATATCATTGTGATCAACAAGGTCAATCATTTATAACATACACAATAAATATAGCTTTTGTAACTTGATAGACCATTTAAGCTTAATTGTATCATGGTGAACAACATTGCCATTTCTTCATAGTAATCTACTCCACAGTAAATATGGGAACAAATTCCAACATATGTTGATTATAATTCAGTAGTCAATCATCAATGCATTATGGTTTTAAAGCTTGATAACTAAACCCTATCTTATAACTATAAATGAATTCATATTATTAACTCCAAATCTAAGTCAACATCAGCCAATATAAATTTGTAACTGATGTGCATATTACACTGGTATTTGATTGTTAATAGAGACTTATAACTTTAAAGATTACTGCATTTATAAATACATCATTAATTAAAAATATTATTATTTCAAAAACTGCAAAAAAGTTTTATTATCATCATGCAGAACAATTGAAAAGATTTTATTACCACATTATTTTATTAAATTTTCAACTAACTTAATTTTTAATTTTTGTATTAAGCACTTACCATACTTGCACCTCACTGAAAAATATTTTTCCTTCACTGATTTGAAAGACATAATAGAATCGGAATACTTGGATTTTATTTTTAAGATGTGCCAAAAAGCAGGAGAGATTTCAAAATTAATACAAATACTTTATTTATTTATTATCATTTGCATCCAGGTATATCTTCTGAAAGGATACAGAAAAGAGTTTGCTGATAACTGAAGAGAGACCCTTTTGATTTCTCTTTGAGACCTTCAAAGAACTGATCAGGGCAAATTCCTAACAACTATTGCATATTATCTTGTCATTGCAGCTGTCATTACTGTAAGCGATTATGTATATTATATATGAACATGAATAGACTGCTCACAAATATGCATCAGTTAGTATGGTTAGTTTATAGGCTTTTTATTTCTGACTTTACAATTAAAAAGCACCATAGTCTTTATTCTCACTTGCTGAATAATTCTTAATTGGAATAGCAGTTGCACTTTCTTGAAGGCAGTATGAATATATGTGTGAGTGAATCTTTTTTAATAATAGATATTTACAATCATAACAGACAAAATTAATCTGTGGTTCTTATTTTCAATAAACTGTAAAGTAGTTAGCCAAAACAATAGTTGATAGCCAACTGAATCCAGCTATTCAATGATAACTTTTATTTAGGTATTTACAATTGCAGATCACTTTCAAATGAAGAAAGATCGTACAAATTGGAAAAAAAACTGTCTGATATTGAATGAGACATCGTTGGACTTTATAAAATTAGAAGAAAGGACGAATTAAAAAGGGGATATATATATATACTTTACTATAAAGTCACAAATATTGAACTCACAAATGGAGTTGGATTCATTATAAATAAAAAGTGGAAGAATAAGAATTATAAAGATTAATGGAATATCAGACACAGTGATAAGTTTAGTTATATTCAATTTGATGGAAGTTACTGAATGCAGATAATTCATGTTTATGTCCCAACAAGTTCCCCTTGTGATTTAAGATGTAACAGATTTATACGAATGTGCATAAGGCTTTTGATCAGACCAAATGACATTTTAAAATTGTCATGGAAGACTTTAATGATGGAATTGTTAAATGATTGGTAAATTTGGTTGTGATGACAAAAAATGAGAGAGCTCACAGAAAAAAAAACTTTATATTATGCTTTTTTTTTTCTTTGAGAAAAATGCTAAATGGAAATGAACACGGAAGTATTCAAATGAAGGTACAGCAAGTTGGATTATATTTTGACTAATGGATATGTATTTCAAGATTGCAATATTCTAAATAGATTCAAGACATAAAGTGATCATCAATTAGTCAGATGTAAGATGCATGTTAAAGCACATCTAGAAAGACAAAAACTGTTTTAAAAAGTCAGAATTAACAACTGACATTTCTAATCTTCAGAAACATTACAGTAAATTTAAATTAGAACATGAAAATCATTTTAAAATATTACAATATTTTGAAGATGGTTCAGATTTGAATGAAATAAAAAAAACAAAACTGATTACAATATTAAAATCTGTATCAAACATAGCTTCTGGAAGAAAGCAGAAATTTTCTAGTAAATTTTCTAGTGAAACAAGACAATAATTGAAAAGGAGTATGAAAAAATATATAAATGTTCCATTAAGAAGAATTGAATATCTACAATTCTGTAAAAATTGTACAAAAAAATCATAATTTATAATATGCATTAAGCTGTATACAATTATTTCAATAAACTGATTATAAAAATATTAAATAATTTATACTTTTAATTATGTGGCTATATTCAATAATAAAATTAATGAATAATAATTGCAAAGAAAATATTTAATGTGATATTCAAACTTTATGTAATATATGAATTTTTAAAATATTATATGAAATACTAGTAAATATATATTCATTTCATTATCTTTTATTATTTTTAATAGTTATTAATTAATGCAGAAAAGCCTAATTCCTTATTAATAATTAAAAGAAAATTGCAATATAATCAAAGATTTTTTTTACAGTATGGGAAGATTAATGTTTTATAGCAATCCAGAAGGTATCAATTCCAATTTCTTTAGCTTAAATATGCTGCTATTCATCATTGATCACTGTTTTTTTTTCAACAATTATTGATTCACTTTAGGATAAAGATCTCTCCAAATTTAATCCACTTTCTCTGATCCATAGTTTCTCTTCTCCATATCATTTCAAAAAAAAATTATCTCATTCATTCTTCTCAATGTAGGCTTTTTCAAGAATTTTTTGACGTCTTGAAATCCAGCTTAAGGCTTCAATTACTAATTTACTACAATTTCTTTTAGAAATATGTCCAGATCAGCTCCATTTCAGCTCTTTAATTCTTTTATTGCATGTCCTAAAATTTCTGTATTGATTATCTCTGAAGCTTTTAAATTTCAGATTTATATGTGAGAAAAAGTAAAATTCACCTATTAAAAACTTTTCAAATGCATATAAGTATCTTTTCTTTTAATATTAAGTTATTTATACCAAAAGCATTCAACCAATGTTGAATTCTATGGTGATTAATTTCATTCATTATATATTTCTATCTGTATTTATAATGATTATTAATCTTTATTACCTTCTGGGAAAAACCTTGAATTTTATTTTAGACTTGTTAGTACATATCTTCAGTTATGTTTTTTTTAATGTTTTTTTTGATAACTCTTATAATTATTTTCTAAAGTTCTGAAGCACTATTTGCAAGACAGTTACGTCATCAACAAAATCTGAATAACTTAAATAAGATTCACATATTTTTATTCCCTTAGTTTTCATTTTTAATTTACCAAATACTGCAAAAGTATTAGAAATATGGAATCATTCAACCATATATTTTTATCTATGCTAATTTTCTTAGCATCACTATAGATTATAATTACTGCTTTTGCATTTTGATATTCTTAACAATATGACACTAATTTGAATCTATATCTTGATGATTCAACACTTTAATCACCATAGAAATGCTTATAAAGTCAATATCTTTTTTTAAATAATTTAGTTTGTTTTTTGAATTCTTAGTAAACGTCTTGTATAAAACTGATAAAAGACCAATAGATCTGTAATTTCCAATGTCTTTTTTGTTACTTTTCTTAATATATCATTATCACATCAAATGATAAATCTTTATCATTTAGACATTTTGCAAGTAAGTTCTCTATTTCTTTATCTGCTTCATTAAAAATATCAGTAATTCTATTACTTGGAACTTTGAAGGGATACTTTGTTTCTTATTCATTATTACTATATTCTTTATGGAAGTCTTTCATGGATTCCTTGATGTCTTTTTTATGTAAATATTTATATGAATGGTATATTATTTTCATTATTTTTTAAGTAATAGATGTACTATGACTATATGTATCAATATCAGTGGATTAAAAAAATGAAATTATTGAATTATTGAAAAAAAAAAGAATATTTTTAGACATCAATAAAAAATTCCTATCTTTGTTTCAAAAATGTATTTATTAATTACTTTGTGTACAAATTGGAAAGAATATATACAAAGATAAATGAGGTTATGCTAAGTTCTAAGAGTTCTTATGAATGGTCCAGCATGTTTGTTGTTCTGTTGTTATTAGTTGGGAGGGTGAGTGTCCTCAACAAATTTTTTGGGAGAGATGAGCTCATCTCTTATCCTGGGTCTAGACGGGGCAGTTCCATTATCAACTTGCAGTGTACTACCCAGATTGCATAGAGAATGAAAATGGATAGTCTAATAATAGCAAATGTTCCGGTGTGGATCGCTTTAGTGGGTGAGAGAATTAGGACTGGTCTGATATTGGAATTGGTGAAGACTATATCTCTGACCATTTTAAGGTTTGGACAGCAATATATGAAGTGCTCAATGTTTGCCTCTTCATGTGAACATAAACTGCAGGTCGGATCAATGTTGGAGTTACCTCTTTGGTAAAACAGGAAACGGTTTGTGGGAAGCATGCTAAGGTTAATTTTGATGATGAAGTCCAGATACTTGGAATCCAGACACCATCTTTTAAAGTGGGTAATTAATTTTTGATTTGTGAGGTTGAGGCTACTTTCAGGAGGTTGTGGGTGTAGATTGATTAGGTGGTACACATCCCACAAGGTGATTTTAACATCGATATTGGTGTCATGGTTTGTATTGACTTAGAAGATTGATAAGGGACGATATCCACAGCATTTTCCCTGGTGGGGGTCGATCTGTTGGGAAAACCTTTTCAGTGATGTTGTTATAGCCAAAGGAAGGTGTTAAATTATGTAGTATATTGTGCATTTTTTGGAGGATGGCTGCTTGAATAGAGTGGAAAGACAAGCCATTGAATCTCTGAGGCAGCTGGATTTGTTGGAGGCTGATGGCCACAGTCTTACCTCTCCAGAAGAGTTTGGTGCATAGGCGATTAATTTTGTTCTGAAACTGTTTGGTTAGATTAATGAAGGGCAGGTAATATGTAATTTTTGGTAATATTGTCATATTCAGGAGGCCTACATTTCCATATAGTGAGAGGTAGACTCTAGAGAGAGATGTGGTGATGTGCTCTGTTGTTTGGAGGATACCGTCCTGTATTTCTCTGGCCATTGCCATTGAGGATTTGAAGATGGGAAACCCCAAGAATCTTTGTGGCTTGTCAGTATAAGTAGATGGTATTTGTTTTCCTGACTTTATCTGCCAGATAGCTGATTTGTTGTGATTTATTTGTAAATGATATTTTGCAGAATATCAATTTAAAATGGATTGTAGTTGGGGAAGGTATTTTATGGTAGATAGAACAATCATGATGTCATCTATGTAGGCAAATGAGTTGAGGTGTTTATTGATGGATGGAACAAATACACGTGGGAGATTTTTTTCACTATCCATCAGTAGAAAGTTTATGTATGCTGTGAAGCACAGAGCACTGAGGGGGAACCTTGAGGGAGAGATTTAAAAGGTTTGAAGCCTGGTGTGAGCTTGCCATCCAGTGAGACAAAGATTTCTCTGTTGCTTACTAGATTACTGATTATCTGTATAATGGTGGCTGGAACATCATACTCGGCCAGCAGATTCAGAAGGATGTCTATGTGCACTGAATCAATAGCCACAGCAATATCCAGCTGGACAGCATTGGGTTTAGATTTCTTTTGTATTCTGATATAGTTAATGAGAGCCATAACATTAGCCATAGCATGTGAGGTGGAGGAGCCTTTTTTCCCAAATTGATTAGAAGAAATGTGTTTAAGGACTACAGGTTGAATTTGATCCTTGATGACTGACTCCATTATCTTGATCAGCAATGGGGTCATGGAGATTGGTTGAATACTGGTTAGATCAGTGAGTGGTTTTTGTTTTTTCAAAAAAGGCACTAGTGCAACTGGATATAAATCTGCTGCATTTCTGTGTCCAGTAGCTAAGTGTTCAATCATTTTGACCGTGATGGGAACTGTAAACTGGCTTTGGTGATTTAGAAGGAACTTAGGGATGCCATGTAGTCCTGGATGAATGCTATCTGGGAGAGACATAACTTTCTTTTTAAGTAGGGCTTCTATGATGCCACATTCGCCTGGATCCCCAGCTTCCAGCCAGTCTGGTTTAGGAGGAGGACTATCTGCTTGCATAAGTTGTTGATGGTGCTGACTGATGAGTAACATCATAGGATAACCTACAAGTATGTTACCATTACTGGTAATTGATGTTGGGGTAACTTGTCTATTTGCCCCTAGAGCCCACCTGAGGTACCCTCTTGTCCAACAATGTTGTTGAGACAAGAAGAATCTAGACCTTCTGATGGATATATATTCTGTGAGTAATTTTTTGTTTAATATGGTAACGGTTTTTAAGTGATAAGATGACTTCTATATTGGAATGATTCTGTTGAAGCATTTGTAGTTGATTTTCAATGTCTGTGAGGTCTCTGAGTAGGCTATTTGGGCCTTTAATTTTCCTGGTGTGATGGTTTAGAATGGATTGGAGAATGCTGATATACATGAACCAGGCTTCTTCAGCTGGAAGGAAAAGGATGTTAATCTTTCGGAAATAAATGTAAGCCTCAGAAACTATGGCTTCAGTCATGCTGAACTTTGTGACCACACATATTTCTGCCAGGCCCTGCAGCAGGCATTGGAGCTGCAATAGCTTCTAGATGGATAACTAGTGCCATATGATCTGTGAAGGAGACAGGAACCAAAGCTGCATCAATGTAAAAGTGGAGGTCTGGTGTATAATATATCAGGTCAATCAGGGATCTTCAAGTTCTGGTGTAAAAGGAGAAGGCATCCGAGGGGAAGAAGCCCTCTCTGCACATCAGTCTTTGGTTTAAGTGATGGATAAATCTAGTGTTAAAGTTTTGGTATGTGGTATTGAAATCTCCCAAGAGGATTGTCAGACTGGTTCTGTTGCTGATGATGGCATTTAGCATATGGATTATGTTGTAATATTGAGTTGTGTCATTGGCCATGTAAACATAGGCAATGATAATAGGATAGCCCCAGTAGTCAACCTCAATGATAACCATGTTGGTGTCTAACAGTAGAAGATTAAAGCCATTGGGGGGTATTGCATTATTAACCAGAATGCCAACTCCTCCAGAAAAGCCAATAGAAAATCTGGTATAACCCGATGATGAAAGCAGTGCTAGGATTTTATGATCAGTGTTCTGATGGTATTTAGTGTCTCCCATTAGGAATATATGCAGGGAGTTGAGGGCAATCCAGTTTTTAATAGCATAGGCTCTACTTAATGAGTTGATACCACGAACATTAACTTCAGCGATTTTACAGTTCATAACAATCTAGTTTTATGTCTCTTCGACCAGCAGCTTTGAGTCAGTGGATGAATCTTCCCAACCAATGTCATTTTGGTCTTCTGAAGCATCTGTTTTCTCAGAGGGCACCTGTGAAAGAGAGGAAAGGGTCGGTAGAAATTCTTGGCAGTCATTCAAAATTGAAGCGGAGGTATAATTTGTTGGGGTGTCTACCAATGGTTCCAGGGGATTGGAGGTTGGGGGGGTCCATAGTTTTCCTCTTCTTTTCAGAAGATTTGAGTTGCTTATCTGGGGTCAGATCTGTTGTTTGATTGTTGGAGGGAGACTGTAATGGAGGTTAAGCATTCTCTTCATCTGAGCTGGATTTGTCTGAGAGAACTGACTTTCTTTTGTATATCTTATTAGTTTAATTTGCAATTGCAGATATATCTATAATGTTTTGTCGTTTTGCTTTAGATTTACCTTCTTTTTTAAGTTTTTTGACTGTTGAAAGTCTTTGCAGGTTATTGTTTTCTTGGTTTTTCTTGAGCTCTGAGCAATGTTCTGATGGCGGTGACAGTTGCGTGACTTGAGACTTATTATCCATTAAACAGTTTACGTTTGCAGACTCTTCTTTAATGTTTTTTGGGGTTTGCAGGGATGTTTTGTGAATAGTCTGCTGATTGTTTTGTTTGCCTTTTTTGGACACTGAAGGAACCAATGGACCTAATTGTTGTGTTAACAAAGAGATTTTTTGCTGGATGGAGGTGGATTTGGGTTTTATAGTGGTATAGTTGCTATCTTCAATGTTTATTGCATTTGAGAGATCCTTGCCTTCCTCTGTGTCTAGGTCAGTTTTATTAAGATGAGTGACAGCCTTATGAATCTGTTGTGTGAGATTTTGGTCAACAATATCATCCCAGAGGTTTGTGTCAACTTCTATTTCCATTTGTTCTTGAGTAGTATTGGTTTGTGATGATGTATTGGTGATTGTGATATTTGAAGATGTCTTTTCAGGCTTATTTGGAATTTTTGTTGAGGTAGGATTAGGTGTTGCTTGATTGATGTGAATTGGTGTAAGCCCTGGATTGCTAGATTTCCCACTGCAATACATTTTTAAGGCCACAATAGTTGCATATTCAAGCCATGCAATCTTTTATGAGATGTGACCCTTTGGAGGCAGTAGAAGCATTGGGGCCGTACCCCTCAAACTGATAAAACCAATGGTGAACCTCTGGAAGTTATGATAGTAGGGATGTCAGTGGGGGAGATGTTTTTCTTTAGGGTGAATGAAAATATCACAGTATTAGACAAGATTTGATCTTCAAGATGTGGATTATTCAGATAATTGAACTTGTTAATATTGCCATAGTTGATAAGTATATTTTGCAATTCCTGTTCAGTGAAATTTGCAAGACAGTTTTTGATTTTTCCGGATAGTGTAACTGGTCTGTCTGTTCATGTCAATGAAGCATAATATATGATTCCCTAACACTTTGAAGTTAGCTCTAAAATTCATTCTGTCTGCCCAGGTTTTGAACTCAATGGCCACATAACGGTCATTGGGGTGGGTTAGAATCTTGTGAATTCCTTTTCCAAGTTGGTGCTGTTTGATGAAGATGTAGAGTTGATCAATGGGAAACTTTGAAGAGAGAACAATTTGTATTTGTAATTGCTAGTATTAGCGATTTGTCATTATAGTAGTTTAAGAATGACTTATAAAGAATGTTTGGTATGGTTTTATTGAAATTGTTAGTGATCATATGGTATATTTCTTCATTATTGATATCTATTGTATCATAATCAGAAGTGCTATAGTTAAGTTCTGAGTGCAGCTCTACCTCATAATCTGTTAGATCTAAAAATTTATGTGAATTAGCTACCATAAAATTTTCAGTATTATTTACAGTTTTGCTTAAACCCACCATGTTAGCATATGATAATGTTTTTTTTTGAAATGTCAGATTGCAAGGTTTTTTTCATTGGAGTTAGTTAAATTTGTTGTTATATCATCTGTAGGATAATTAGTATCATATAATTGAGTGTGTATATCTTTTAGATTATGTTGTGGTTGTTTAAAACTTTTCTGTCCGCCATTAGGAGCATTTTTGCTGGTCCCTAGCGGATTAGAGAAGTTTTCACTATAATTGTTTTGACGGTTATTCTTACTTGTCACTACATAATTATTTTCTCTTTTGTTTGAAGTGTTAGAGGATTGAAAACTGGGATTACAATTCATGAATATATCCTCAGCAGAAATCTGTGAGCAGATATGGGTATTGTTATGTTTTCCTGCATTTTTTGAGATGGTATTTGCAGTTTTTTCCACAGGTATTTGGCCATTTGTGCTAGAATTTGTGTCGTAGTTATTATTTTTTGAAACTTTTTGAATATTAAATGATATTGAAAGTTCATTATTATGAAGTGAAAGAGTTTTGGACCGTTTGGATTGACAATCTTTGCCATTTGAATTTAATATTGAGTTTGAAACAATGCGGGAATTGTCCACCATATTTGCTTTATTTTCGAATGTTAGAGTTTGTTTACTTTGACTATGATTAATGAAATTATCACTCTCCATTGTAATGAACAGAAAGTTAAAGGCTTACGTAATGTTTGGAGTTTGAGATTAGAGCTTCTACTCCCCTTCTTTTTTTACGAATTGAAAATTAGTTTGAGCTTCTAATGGACGATCAGAATTGGTCAAGACCGGAAGCACTTTTTAAAAATTCCTATCTTTAATTCAAAATATAGACTTAGCAATAATTTAAATCATTGATTTAAAAAAAAAAAGTTTTTTTTATTTATTGGCAAAATGGCGCCAATTATTGCGGATAAACCTCTACTCATATTTTTTTTTTTTTTTAAATTTTCATTTTTAAATTCTGTAATATAATTTTTGAATCTATGTATATGCTTTAAATATTATTATTATTATTGGTAATCATTGATTATGGATGATCTTACAAATAACATTTCTTCACAATAACGTATTCTCTTTGTTTTTTCAGATGATTTTCAAAAGTATATTCATTGTTGCAATTATGGGGTCCACCCTCTTCAAATATTATGTACTTTTCTAATTGATAGTATTATACTGGTTTTTTTAATCTATAGCGTGAAATTTTAAATTACTTTATAAATATATTTTATATATTTAAACTTAACCACTATAAATTAAATTTATAAAAGAATATCTGATTGATCAAAAAGGGGGTGGGGGTGGGGAGGAGGGTTATTCTTAGTACAAACAGCTAGTTTTATTTAAATAAAGTGACCTTAGATTTAAACTCATTAGTTAGAGTAGTTGGCAAGAGAACTAAAGATATTTGGATTTATTTCCAGTTGAAGAAAATGAAAAAAAAAAGAAAAAATAGTATGTTCATAAAATGAAACTTGTACTTTGCCTTTCACTTCATAGTTCAAATACCATTTGAAACAAAGCAAATGATATAACTGTGATAAATAAAATAATTTTATGGTTAGTTGCTTGGAAGATCAAGTGACATTCAGTTACTCAAATGATAATACATTAGAAAAGTTTTCTTCATTGGATTAAGTCAAGATTTGTTTCTACTTTCCTCAATTAGAAATTGATCTAGAAATCATTGGTTTTTGAGCTGCCACATTATCACGACACCTAATTGTGATCAAAGTTATTAAAAATAAGCTCATTTACTTTAAGATTACTGTATATTATAGTCAAAGTAAGAGTCATAGATCATATGACCCAATTCTCTTAAGCTTGTAAGATATAAACACTGAGCATTGCCAATTGCTCAACAAGCTTTGTGATAAATGCTTAGCCAGAGAAAGCATTTAAAATATCTCTGTCAGGAACTCCCCCCCCCCAACTTCTGACAATGGTTTCGTGCTATGGCACTCTTTAGAGAGATATTTTAAATGCTTTCTCTGGCTAAACATTTATCACAAAGCTTGCTCATTGTTTTATACTGTATATTATTTTTGTAAAAATTAACATGAAGCTTTTATTGTTTTTTAAAAAGTAAATATCATAAGAAACAAACACAATGGGAAAAATCAATAGATTCTGATAAAATTAAAATATTATTTGCTATAACTGTCTGTGTTGGTTTAAATTGTTTAAATGTTTACATATATATAATTTGTTGTTTTGTCATTTTACTCTTATATTCACTTTATTTCATGTGCTTATTTGTCCACTCATTAAAAAAAATCGAACAATTACTAAGTTGTTGTTTACAGTTGGACTCATTTGACAAAGAAAACCAAATCTATTAGTTTCTGTTTTATCATCAATTTGTTCACATAAAATGACTATTCCAGAGATAAATCCACTTGCCCTACAATTCAATATTCGTTCAGGCCAATTCTGAAAACAATTTAAATGTAATAATTTAAATGAAAGCTGGCAGCTGTGCCTTAATGTACAGTCAATCTTTTTTCTTAACTATACTTGTTTAAAAGCTATTACCTAAGAGAAGAACAACATTAAAAGTGAAAGCTACAACTATTAAGCAAGTCATAAGAGAGAGAGAGAGAGAGAGAGAGAGGGGGGGAGGGAGAGAGAGAGAGAGAGAGAGAGACAGACAGAAGAAAGAGAGAGAGAGAGCAAAAAAAAAATCAGTTCTAAATGTTTTGACTGAATTCTGACTTTACTGAAACTAAAGTTCCCATGAACAAATTGTTAAAAAAAAAAATGGCAATAGCTATCCATGGTTAAAAATTGGCAGGTTTGAAAAAAAAAAAGCTAGTACCAAAATATATACACCATAATGGAAATTACCACACTTAGAAATGACGTTGCTTTTTTTTAATTTTGAACATTAACAAACTGAAATAAATTTACTTTTAAAAACTTTTATAGAATTGTTAAGAATTTAACTAGATATGTTTATAGGAGATTAGATTTTGTTAATTTAAAAAATCCACTGAGATTTGTAAGAGGAGCAGAAAAAGAAATGTGCTTAGATTTGATTAGAATTTAATAAACTGATTTATTAGATTTATCAAAAGTAATATAGATAGAAAGAAAATAAAACTATTAAATACATAGAAAATTGAAACAGCCAGCCATATACCACAAATAACGTTAGATGGCCATGTTAGAAGATACTAGCAGAGATGAGTTTATTTTATTTATTTATTGATGGAAGAAGTCAACCCAGTAATACTAGAAGAAGAATGGCCGAAAGAGAAGTATGTTTTCAACTGATAGAGAAGATGGAACAATATTATTTTTTGTATCTTATATAACTTTGAAAATAAAAAAAAGGTACTAAAAGCAATTTTTTAAATTTAATCAAATCAACTTAATTATTTGGGTGCTCAGTGATTACTTTACAAGATGCAAATCACCGAATTGTAAGTAAAAAATGTTTTTATAAAATTAGATTTAGATAAAAGTATTTAAAAAAACCTATTGTTGAAAGAGATATTAAATGTTGAAAAAAAAAAAGAGTTCAATGTAAATAATGAATAAAGTAATCAGAATATGGCAAAGATGCATTTGAGAAATAATCAATGAATATACAATTATTTGGGAATTAGTTTAACATTACAATTAAAAAATGAAGATGATCGTAGCATTTTAAAACTTGTTCAGATAATAATAAACAATTATTGAATTATTTAAATTGATTGTTAGGTAGCATTTGATTCAAGAGTAACTATGGCAACAGATGTGAAAAGATTGAAAACTTTAGGTAAGATAACAGAAAAATTTTAACTTAGTTATAGAGATGCTATCCAAAGATAGGATATCAAAAGACAGAATATAGCTCAAACCATTATTCACGATAGTAAAATAATTTGTATCTTTATTAAAAAATCAATATTATTTATTGCAATTTTCATTTCCGTTTTTTAAAAATATTTTTTTGTCATCAATTAATCAGCATGCTCAATTCTTGAAAACAATAATCAAATTTGTGGCTTCTTTCCAACTATACGTTTCTACAATTTTCATTCCAAATTCATTACATATAGCATTAATGCTTATTATTTCAAAAATTCATTCACTATCTACAATCATTGTCATGTCAGAAAATCTGGTGCAAGTTATAATATTTGTTTATTTTTTAAGACTGAACATGATCAAAATTATTTTCTTATCTAAATAAATATTAAACAAATTAGCGATAAACAATATCCATATTCCTAGACACTCCTATATATATATATATAATAACTCTGAGCCCATAGCTTATAATATCATTTATTGATATTAACAAATTTAAATTATTTTGTTCTGTAAAGAAGCAATTAAAAGTTTAAAAGTTTTTAAAAATCTTTTATTTATTTTTTGCTGTAAAATCAGTGTAAATTCTTTTAAAATATTATCCTTTGAATTATGCAATGTTTAAATTTGTTTATTAAGTGCATAGATCATATGAAATTAAAGAGAAAGGATTTTACCTTTTTAATATATGTGCCTTACTAATGTTTATAATAGCTCAATGATGTTGTGTTGGGTACAGAGAAAATGTTCAAACTCAAACACAAAATAGAGACTTCATAGAGATAAGATGGCCATCTTATTTTTTAATCTAAATTCTCGTTTATATAGGCCAATCTGAAGCATCTTGGTTTGAGAGCATGAAGATGTTACTCTGTTCACTTTTTCATCTTGTCCTCTGTACTCAATATAGGATCATTAAACTATTATAAAAATCATTAAGGTATATATGTTAAAAAGATGAAATCCTTTCTTTTTAATTTCATATGACCTATGTGCTTCATAAATAAATTTGAGCATTATATAATTTTTATTAATTCATAATATTAACATATAGTAAATCAAAAGATTTTGTGAATGTTCATGTATATAAAAAGTAATGGATGTAAAAGTAAAGACTAACATCTTCAGTCTCTCAAACCAAGACACTTTGGATTGGCCTATATAAATTAGAATGTAGGTTGAAGATAAAATTTAAAGTGATCAATTAATAACTTCATGCTCTTCATTTCAAACACTTCAGATTTGCCCAT
Source organism: Epiperipatus broadwayi (assembly GCA_028023455.1). Lineage (NCBI taxonomy): Eukaryota > Metazoa > Onychophora > Udeonychophora > Euonychophora > Peripatidae > Epiperipatus > Epiperipatus broadwayi. Next base: position 20,147 of record JAQFVV010001080.1, on the reverse strand, counting down.
ACATATACGGTTGGGTCGAAAATATAGGTGGATTCATTCTATATTTTCTTAAAGACTTTATCTTGGGTTTGAAAAAGTGGGAGTATTCATTTATATAGTGACAACTGCAAAGCGCATGTGTATTAGCTTATTGGCTTATTGATATTATAGATTATAAAAAACATCGCACTATATAAAAAAATAAATGTCTTGTTTACATATGTTTAATTATAAGAATGACGTATCGTAAATTCTAGAAATTTCATTGGCGTCATTCATTTATGTAGTAAAAAAGTAATTTAAAGTGACCAATTAATAACTTCATGCTCTTCATTTCAAACACTTCAGATTTGCCCATACATATACGGTTGGGTCGAAAATATAGGTGGATTCATTCTATATTTTCTTAAAGACTTTATTTGGGTTTGAAAAAGTGGGAGTATTCATTTATATAGGGACAACTGCAAAGCGCATGTGTATTAGCTTATTGATATTATAGATTATAAAAAACATCGCGCTATATAAAAAAATAAATGTCTTGTTTACATATGTTTAATTATAAGAATGATGTATCGTAAATTCTAGAAATTTCATTGGCGTCATTCATTTATGTAGTAAAAAAGTAATTTAAAGTGATCAATTAATAACTTCACACTCTTCATTTCAAACACTTCAGATTTGCCCATACATATACGGTTGGGTCGAAAATATAGGTGGATTCATTCTATATTTTCTTAAAGACATTATCTTGGGTTTGAAAAAGTGGGAGTATTCATTTATATAGTGACATCTGCAAAGCGCATGTGTATTAGCTTATTGATATTATAGACTCTTATCTTTATAAAATCTCTATCTTATGTTTGGGTTTGTGAGTTTTCTCTGTACTCAATACATAATTGAGCTATTATAAAAATCAGTAAGGTGCATAAGTTAAAAAAGTGAAATCCTTTATCTTTAATTTGATATGATCCATACACTTAATAAATAATTTTGAATGTTACATAATTTCTATTAATTCATAATATTAACACATAGTAAATCGAAAGATTTCATGAATGTTAATGTATGTAAGAAAGTAACGGATGTAAAAGTAAACAGAATAACATCTTCATTTTTAACCAAGATGTTTCATATTGACCTATATAAATCAGAATTTAAGTTAAAGATAAGATGGCCATTCTAATTTCTATAAAGTCCTATCTCGTGTTTATGTTTGAGAGTTTCCTTTGTATTCAACACTGCATCACTGAGCAATGTAAGGCATATTTTTAAAAAAAGTAAAACCCTTTCTCTTTAATAACCTTTGTATTTTTATTAATTTAAAGCTAAAATGAAAAATAAGCAAGTTTTTGCTTTTTTTTTTAAATTTATAATTATGGATTTTAAAAAATTGGTTAATTTTTTTTGTTATAATGTTGTCAAAACATATTTCTTTTATTTAAAGATTAATTTTAATTTTCTTTTAATGAAATTAATTTTCTGCTTAAGTGTGTTTCTAAAGAGTTAATTTATTGTTTATTCACTTTTACACAAGTCCAGTTATCCTAATGGTGCATGAAAGACTACATAAGTCACTTTAAAATTTAAAAATTCAGTTTTAATCTAGTTTTAAGTTAGTTTCGCATAAAGTTTACAAAAGCTTTCAAGAGTTTTCTAAAAGTTTTTAATAGAAATTGAATTAAAACAGTAATAAATAAATATCAGATTGCCAAATAATTTTGATGGTGACCAGCAGAAACCTTAATTGTCTGCCAACTGTTTTGTCAAGTAAACTAAAAAAACCAGCCAGAAGTTCAGATTTAAATTTTGAATAAGTATTTTAAGAAAAAATTGCTGAAAATAAATTCAACATGTCATGCTTAGAGTAAACTGCTTGATAAATAATTATCTCAAACCCAAACGATTAATCATATATTATTAACTAAAAATCGAAAATCACATATTTTATTAGTAATTGCTCTCGCTTTTGTCATCTTTATATGAAGAACAAATAAAGGAAAGCATCAGGTTAAAAAAAAAATTGCACCAAGAAGCTTCCTTATGCCGAAAAATATCCAAGGTAAAAAAAAAAAAACATTAATATTTTATTTTACATTTTAGTTTAAAATGGTTGCTCAATATATTTCATTTTATAATTTTGAATAGTAAATCAAACATATTTTTTATTTCTGAAATACAAAAATAAATATTTTATAAAATAATATTTTTAAATTCTGATTAGTTAATCGATATATTGAATTCAATCAAATATGTGTGTATTAAATAGATGCAAATCTATTTATTAATTAATTGTTAATAACTAAAATTTTTATAAAATACAATTCTAACTTTTTATTCTTAAAGTTCTTTCTATATTAATTAACACATCGAACTACAATTAATTAACACATTGAACTACAATTAATTAACACATTGAACTTAATTTTTCTAAGATAAATGAGAAAATTATTTACACTTAATTTTGTAGTCTGGTTGTAAAGAAAATAAAAGTATATTCATGTTGGATGATGTCTTAAAATATGAATGTTGCTTCTCTCAATGTACACATATATGGTTAAAATACTTTGTTTTACTGTGCAAATATTCAATCACATAATTAGCCTTATTTATAAGATACTTCTTTAATAGCCACCAAATAAAGACTGTAATATATTTTTAATCTAAATAAATTTTTTCTAAAAGCATTAAAACATACTATATTTTAAAATTAGCAAATTAGTATTTAAACACAAAGTTATAAACAACCCAATTTAGTAGTGGCCATCCATACTTATTTAATACATGCACACAAATGAAACGTCAGTTTATGCAAGGAAACATACATGGAAGGGCAATATTATTATAATTAAATCAACTAATAATATATTTTTTCTTTGAGATTATCATTGAATTTCTGAGAGAAATGCTAAAGTTTAAATATATCTTTATATATATATATATAAGCCTTAAGTGTGCGATTATTCTTAATAAGTTTACCCTTTTTTATGATAATAAAAACTAAAATAAAAGTTATTTTCTCTGATACATGATTCTTTTGCTGGTCTAGAATAAAGCAGTCTGTGATATAAATTTTCAATGAGTCCATTAATGTGATTATATTAATAACTCTTGTAAGGATAAAGTTATTTTACAATATTGTAAATATTATTTTGTTATGTAATAAAAATTATTATTATTATTATTATTATTATTATTATTATTATTATTATTATTATTATTATTATTATTATTATTATTATTATTATTATTATTATTATTATTATTATTATTATTATTATTATTATTTTGATGATGATGATGATGTTTCAAAAATAAACTTTATTGGGTCAAAAGGGTATTTACATACATCTACATTATACACACATTTTTATATTGATTGTTTTTTTGGGTGGTTTAGCTCAGATTGTCCATTTAATTAGGAGCATTCCAAATTTCAGAAAAATGGCCAGTTGGTTATACCACTTTTGGTATTTGTTTTATACAATTCATAAGTCTTTTGCTCTAGTTCCATCTCCTAATCTTTGTTGGATGCATGGATTGTCCTTTACATATTGGTTTATTTTATAAGGCAGATTGTTGTTTTAGTAGTGACCAAGTGACTGCATGAATATCTGGATGTGCTATTATGTTATCTCTGCTTTTTAACTGTGCTAACTTGTTATGGTAGGTGGGAGAGATGCTGTCTCATGTTGTTGCCCATTATAAATGTACTTATTGTGTACCAGAATGCATAGAGTATGAATGTTGCTGCCGTTGTTCTTGGGATTGATTTTTCATGATGTGCACTGATAATCTTTTTTATTGAAGTATTAGGCTGTTTGTATGTGTTATACATTATTTTCCTGATTTCTTCTAGTGCTGTGCATTGATAGATTAGATATTGCTGTGTTTCTTTTGCATGGTGGCAGAGTCTGCAGAATGGGTCAATTGTGATGTACATTCTCTTGTGATAGAGGAAGTATGTTGTTGGCATGGCATAATAGTTGACTTTGATGATGAAGTCAAAAAACTTGGGCTCCAGTGGTTCATTTTTTAAAATTATGAATTAGCTTGTTCTTATTTATTTCTAGCATTGGGGGGAGGGGTCATTATTGTTCTGTTCTTGATGCATGAGGGTATAAATCTGCCAATAAAGGTATTTGCTTGTATATTGTTTGGGTATTTGGTTGATTGTTCTGTGTTGGTAAATGATTGATGATAGGTATAAATGCTGTGGGGATGGTTTGTCTGTTAGTGTGATTTGAAGTAGGTATTTTAGTTGTGAAAACTTCTTTAGTATGACAGTTAACAAGTTCCTTAACTTTTGTATATAGAGCATGTTTATATCATGTAGACCAAGTCTATTGCTCACAAGTAGTTGACTGAGGCATTTGGTTGAGATCGTGACCGTCTTTCTGCGCCATAAGAGTTTGTTGCAGATGATCCTCATTTTGGATTTAAATGCCTTAGAAAAGGATATGATAGGCAAAAATTGAAAACATCAATAGGACAAAAACGATTAGGAAATGAAGATATTAATCTTGAAATTGGAGGTAATAATGATACTAAATCAACAGAAGTTGATTTGGGAATTATAAATAGTTATAATTGTGATAATGAAAAGAAAATATTAACAATAATGGATTCTAATTGTTTGCATTGTCATTTTAGTGCAAAGAATTTTAAATATTGTTACTGAATTATCTACTGAAATTAGATTGTTAAAAGAAGAGAATATTATAATGAAAAATATTTTATTGAATAATAGTGTTTTATAATAATTTGAATATAAATAAGAATGATACTATAAGAATGAAAATTATGTTGCTAAAAGTAAAAACAGCCATGTTGGAGATTTTATTACTGTATATTCAGATTTCCCCCTTTTATTTAAGAAGAGCAGAAATACTGAGGAAACAATGGGTAAATTTCAAAAGCAATTAGATGTGATTAGTTTTAAAGATAACAAATCTAGTTATAAGTTAAATGAACAAAGAAGTAAAGTATTTAAAGTTAATAAGAAAGAAAGTAAAACAAATAAATTGTCACATGATAGCATTTGGAATTCTATTGTGTCCACTGGATTTAAAGAACCAGTGCAGATTTGTTCTCAAGATAAGACATTAAACACTTCATATGCTTTTTGTTTAAAAGACAATACTAATGAAAAAAATGAAGGCTTCAATACTGTAGTTCAGGAGTCCTCAACCTTTTTGCACTTAAGAGCACATCCTATAATACCAGCCAGGTGGCAGGCACCATTTATTTTTTTAACCAGATGTCAGGTACCATTTATTTTTTCAATGTAAATTTATAGTTGGATATTGTTAATAATACACATAATGTACAAAAAAATATTTATTTCAAAAATAAAATTTTAACATAATTAATGTTTATATTTTTATTATGTAAAAGTATAGTATGCCCTACAATTTGATTACAATATAATACAATAATTTATAAGAAATTTTAAAAATTAAATTTGTGTCAGATAAATAATTTTTTATTGTGTTCGGATAGCGGTGGGCACACATAAAATTGTCTGCAGGCACCATGGTGCCCACAGGCATAGGGTTGGGGACCCCTGCTGTAGTTTATAGAAAAAATAAACAAAAAATGTTAAAAATATAAATATTTCTCTGCTATAGGTAATCAAGCCAATCATGTTTTAAAAGCTGTTAAAATTAAAATGAAATTTAAAAAATTATTGACAAGAATGAATAATAAAACTACTGCACAAAATATTATTGAATACTTAAAAAATACATTGGATATAAATACTGTATGCTATAAATTAAATACTAAATCCAAAAAAATTCTTTTTATTTGTCTGTATATGAATGTGATATAGATAAAGTGAATACAGGAGATATTTGACCTGATAATGCTGTGATATTACCTTTCTATGGGAACTTGAAACCTTTGAGAGGTGATGCTGATGACATCATATAGGATAATACAGCATTAAATTGTAATAATGATGTTGAAAAAGTAAATAGAAATATTTTACTGGATGATTGTTAGTGAAAATAGTAGGCAAGCAAAAGATATAAATTTGCAAGAGACTTCTAAGTTATGTAATAAATAGCAATCATTGCATTGTTATTATCAAAATATATATGGACTTAGAATTAAGACAATTGAGTTTAAGTCTAAACTGTTACTGCATGAATATACTTTAACTGAGACCTAGTTAAATGAGGGTTTTAATAATGTAAATATATTTAATAATAGGTATTGCTTATACATATGTGATAGAAAATATGTAAATGAAACAAGAGGTGGTGGTACACTGATTGGAGTTCAAAAATGTATTAAACATGCTCAAAATTTTATTAATGATGATAATATTGAATCCTGATGGATTGAAATAGATCTAAAAAGTAAAAACAAAATATTATTGGGTGCTGTATTTATTAGACCTACTCTTTTATATAGTGAAGTGTACATTTTTGACAAAGGTTGAAGATATTTTAGTGAAATACAAATATGATATTATTATAGTAGGCGTTTTTAATGAACCAGATTATCTAATATGTAATAATAAGTTATTAAAACAGGAAAAACTCTCTATATATATTGCCACTCAGTGCAAGCTAGAGTAATCAATGGATCCCAGAAGGCTTGTGCATAAAATCCCCATCTAGTGCCTACTCATCCAATATCCCCAGACTAGTTTCTCACTTGTGGCCTTCGTCAATGAGAAGCCTTGGATCTGAGAGCACTGCATCTAGATCTTAGGATCTAATGCAACCCTACAGCTGCCACCTTTTATCTCTACTTAACTACAAAACTATGAGTCTTAAACTGAAAACATTATATTTTCAATCCAAGCTCAGTAGCTTATATAGTCATATAGGTCTGAACTCAGTTCAGTACCTATACATTTTGGTCTCTTTGGTTCTTTAATAACCATAGCCACCACTATCTTATTAGGAAGGATTGGTTTTGTAGTTAAGTAGAGATAAAAGATGGCTGCTGGAGGGTTGCATTAGACCTAAGATCTAGGTGCAGTGCTCTCAGATCCAAGGCTCTTCACTGGCAAAGTCTACAAGCCAGAAACTTGTCTGGGGATATTGGATGAGTAGGTACTAGATGGGGATTTTATGCACAAGCCTTCTGGCATCCATTGATTACTCTGGCTTGCACTGAGTTGCAATACATATAGTTTTGCCTGTTTTAATAACAGTTATAAGCAAGCATAAGAATTGGTGATCATGTGAAGTTTATTGGCTTAAAATGTAATAATAAGACTATTGGTAAAAATAACAAACTATTTAGAATAACATTTTTTGTTGAATTAATTAAATTAAGTCAGCTTAATACGTTTACTAATGATAAGGGTAAAATACTTGGATCTATTATGTAGTAACAATGATATTTTAAAATGTAATTTGGAAGATCAGGCTCTTATATCTTCTGATTCTTATCATCCATCTTTGGAATTTGTAATAGATGGATCATATGAGTATATAAAGTCTGTTAAAAGTAGGTTCAAAGATTATAGGAATGGTAATTACTATGATTTATATAAAGCTTTGGAGAATACTGATTAGAGTGTAATTTTTGTAGAAAGTGATCCAAATGAAGCTGAAAGTAAGTTTATTGATATAATTCAAAATTGTTTGGATCATTATATTCCTGTTAGAAGTTCACAATATAATAGTTATAAATATCCTAAATGTTTCTCTAAAGAATTATCTAAAGGACTAAATAGGAAACACAAATATCATAGATTATATAAATTAGCCAATGATAAAGAATTATATAAAAAATTTAGTGCATTACGTGATTATACAAAAATTATTATGAAAAGAGATTATGATAATCATTTAAATAACATTGAAAAAGGTTTTAAAAATAACCCACAAAAGTTTTGGAATTATATTAAAAATTTAAATATTGTTGGGGATAAAAGTTACAAAAATAATTTAATACAGCCTTCTATGAATGAGTTAGTTAATCATTTCACAAATGTGTATTCAAATATTACTGATAATGATATGATTAATATTGAATCAAATAATAAAAGTAGTGGGATTATTGATATAGATAAAATTAATATTACTGATGTGCTTAATGCAATATACAAACTTAAATTTAAATCATCAATGGCATATGATAATATTCCTAATTCTATTATTAAGGGTTGTGTAGATTATTTGGTAACTCCATTAATATTATATAATTAATTTGTCTATTGAAAAATGCATTGTTCCTGACATATTTAAAATTTCTAAGATTGTGCCTATTTATAAGAAGCGAGATAGATTGATCCAGGTAATTATAGACCTATCTCAGTACTGTCTTAATTTGCTAGGATTTATGAAAGATGTATTTATACTAATGTGATTACAAATGTGATTAAAGTTTTGCCTAATTATCAATATGGTTGTGTACCTGGAAAGTCTGTTGATATTAACTTAATAGTAATATTAGATCATATTACTCATGCTCTTTCTGAACAGATGCAACATGATGTTATTTTTTTGATATATCACAAGCATTTGATAATGTGGCACATAATCATCATCATCAACCATTATCAATCCACTGCAGGATGAAGGTCTCTCCAAGTTCAAACCATCTTCTCTGATCTTTAGATTCTCTTCTCCACATTACCCCTACACACTTTCTTATTTCATTTATTCATCTCACATGTGGTCTCTTTCTGGGTCTTTTACAATCTCTTGGAATCCCGTTTAAGATTTCAAATGTCCATCTATTATCATCTCTTCTAGCAATATGTCTAGCCCAACTCTACTTAAGTCTTTTAATTTTTTCAATGAGATCAATAACATCTGTTTGTTCTCTTATGCATATATTGCATTTTCGATCTCTTCTTGTTACTCCTAACATGCATCTCTCCGTACTTCTTTGAGTGGTCTGAAGTCTTTGTATTGCTCTTCTATTAAGTGTCCAAGTCTCAGATCCATAAGTAAGAATTGGTAAAACACATTTATTAAAAACCTTTCTTTTCAAACACATAAGCATATTTCCTTTTAGTATCAAGTTATTTCTACCAAAAGCACTCCAACCAAGTTTAATTCTATGATTAATTTCATCCATTATATTTCCATCTGTATTAATAATCTGACCAACTTCTTCTAACTCATGATAATCAAATCTTTATTTTCACATTTTGAGAAAATCCATTGAACATTACTTTAGTCTTTTTAACATTTATCTTTAGTCCTACTTTCATCTGATAACTCCAACATTTCCTGCAGCTCTAAAACATTATTTGCTAAACAACTACATCACCTGAAAAATCTAAATGACTTAAATAATCTCCATTTACTTTCACTCCTTTAGATTTCCATTTTAATCCACAAATACTTCTTGCAGCACTGCTGTAAAAAGTTTTGGAGATATGGAGTCACCCTGTCTTACACTCTTCTCAATGTTGACTTTTTTAGTATCATTATGTAATCTAATTGTTGTTGTTGCATTTTTATAAATATTCTTAAAATATGACAATATCCTGGATCCATACCTTGATGATCCAAAGCTTTAATCACAGAATCAAATGTCTTTTCATAATCTACAAATCCAAAGCATAATGGCAACTCATATTCATTTGTCCTTTCTATAACTTTTCTCAATACCTGGATATGTTAATACTCTACTAAAACCACTTTTAAATCCAGCTTGTTCTCTTGGTTGGTAGAAATCCAATGTTCTCTGTAGAAGAGTTGTAATTATCTTGATAAAAATTTTGTATAAAACTGATAAAAGACTTTATTAACTTTTTAAAATATTAATATTAATACTGCATTCTTCCAATCATCTGGTACATCTTTATCATTTAGACATTTCGTATATAACTTTGCTAAAAAAAAATCTATTTTTTCACCTGCTTCTTTTAATATATCAATTATAATTCCATCATTACCTGAAGTCTTTCCTTTTTTCATAAATTTAATTGCATGTCTCACTTCTTCATTTAAAATTCTGGGCAATCCAGAAGATATAACAGATATAGGAAGTACTTGTTCTTTATTACTATATAATTCTTGATAGAACTCTTCTACCCATTTCATGATGTCATCTCTTTTTAGTAATAGTTCCATCTTTTTTCCTTATTGCAGATATAAATTTCCCACCAATACCAAAATATTGTTTTAAACTCTTGAGATTTTTATTCTCTTCTTCAGCGTTCCTTGCTAGTTCACAGTTATACTTTCTTATATCATTTTCAACTTTTTTCCACACCATTTTACAGAATTTGAGGTATTCAATCCTTTTTAATGCAACATTTTTGTATATCTTCATATTCATTCTTTTCTTCATAAATTCTCTAGTTTCAGTAGAAATTTTATTGGTCAATTGTTGCTTTTTGCTACCAGCTATATTTGTTGCAATTTTTAAAAGTGTATCACTTATTTTCTTATTAATTTCATTCAAATCTGAATAATGTTCAAAATCTAACTAATATTTGAAACTGATTTGTAAGTTCTAATTTAAATTCATTAGAGTGCTTCTGAAGATTAGGAATATCAACTATAAATATTGTTTTTCTTAATAATTTTTGTCTCTCTAGTTTTGCATTAACATGTATCTTACATCTTACTAATCGATGATCACTTCCTGTGTTAAATTTATTAAGAACATTACAATCTTGAAATATGTATTTTCTGTTAGTCAAAATATAATCCAATTCTGCTGTACCTTCATTTGCATGCTTCCATGTTCATTTTCTAACATTTTTCTCAAAAAAAAAATTCATAATCTAAAGTTTTTTTTCTGCAAACTCCACAAGTTAATGACCTCTTTCATTTCTATTACCATAACCAAAATTACCTATAGCACTTTCATTTGTTTACCAATTCTAGCATTAAAGTCTCCCATAACAATTTAAAAATGTTTACTCTGATTAAAAGCCTTTTGTACATCCATATAAAAATCTTCTACTACTTCATTACTATGAGAACTTGTTGGGACATAAACCTGAATCATCTGCATTTGGTATCTGCTATTAAGCTGTATAACTAATCTTGCCACTCTGTGTGATACACCATTAATCTCCACAATGTTGTTCTTCCATTTTTTATTTATAATGAATCCTACTCCACTTGTATTTTCAATATTTGTGCCTGTATAGTAGAGTACATGTCCACTTTTTAAATCAATTGTCTCTTCACTTTTTCTTCTAACTTCACAAAGTCCAATAATGTCCCATTTAATATAAGACAGTTTTTCTTCTAATTCTTGCAATCTTCCTTCACTTGAAAGTGATCTGCAGTTGTAAGTACCTAAATAAAAAGTCATCATCAAATGGCAGCCTGGGTCTACAATCAGGGGATTTTTAGCACCCTCCACTTTCAGCCACCAACTGCTGCCTTAGTTGGTGACTTTACAGCCTCCTGGGAATAAGGGCTATGATTTTTTTGTCTATCATGATTGTATATATAATCATCTAATATATAAACTTAAATTAATGGGAATTAGTTCTCATTTAATTGCATGGTTTATTAATTATTTGGAAAATAGATGCTCTTACATTTGTATAGCTAAAATTAACTCTAAGCTATTCAAAAATAAGATTGGGGTTCCTCAGGGTGGAATATTAGCACCTTTACTTTTTAATGTTTTCATGTATGATCTTGATCAAAACATTAAAAAAAGTTTGATAATTACCTATGCAGATGATTGTAAATTATTTAAAAGGATTAGTACATATGATGATCATATTGATCTTTAAAAGGATATTGTTTATTTCAAAGAATGATGTAAATTTAATAATATAAAAATAAATATAAGTAAAACATGTATTGTCTCTTACACCAATAAAACAGATAGATCTGTTTATCATTATAAAATTGAGGAAGATGTTATTATATACAAAGAAGTTTTTTCTGATGTAGGAATTATATTTTGTAATCATTTTACTTTTAATGAGCATATAAAATATATTACAAGTAAAGCATATAGACGGATGGCATGTATTTTGAGATTTGGCAGAGATTTATCTCCTTATATAAAGTACATGTTATTCTGTTCTCTTGTTGTACCTTTGTTGGAGTATGGTTCTTCTATATGGAATTTGAATTTGATTTATATTGAATCTAAAATTTCTAATGTAGAGAAAAGATTTATTAAGCTAATAAAGGGAGATAATTTAAATCTTAAAACAATACTAACTGAAAGAAGACTAAATAAAGATATGGTATTTTTAAAAAAGTTAATTGATGGAATAATTGATGTTAATTAGTATATATCTAAAATTGAATTAAGAGTGCCTTCTCATTTGTTAAGGGAAGTGTACACTTTTAATATTAAAAAAAGTAAAAATTCTTTTTTAAACAAATCTGTCATTAACAGATTGCAAAAGTTATATAATCAAAAATTCAATAATTGATATTTTTTGTGATTACCTTAAAAAGAAATTGAGTTTACTGTAGATAACATGTATTTATATATATATTCATATTTTGATTATGAATTATAATTTTCTTTATTGTATATTTTTGTTAAATGTTAATATATTGAATAATGTTTTATTTATTGTACATTTATTTTGTAATTATTAATAATGTATGAATATTTATTTCCTTGTATATTTCTGTTAAAGCAAAAGTGTTGAAATGCACATAATAAATAAGAATTAAATTGAATTATTATTGTTATTGTTGTTATTATTATTATTATTATTATAAGAATTTTAATATAAAAGAAAAAAATCAGAAACAAGATAAGAATATGCATGTGTGGATGAAATTCTAACTTTAATTCAATTAATCTGTCTTTAAACCAATAATCTATATGTATGGATAAAATGCAGTTTATTTATTTATATATGAAACAGGCAAAACTCTCCTTGCAGTGGTGCCATCCTGTGCCAACCAGAGTAATCAATGGATACCTGAAGGCTTGTGCATAAAATCCCTGTCTAGTACCTACTCATCCAATATCCCCTGACTAGTTTCTGGCTTGTGGCCTTCATCAGTGAGGAACCTTGAATCAGAGCACTGCACCTAGATCTTAGGATCTAATGCAACACTCCAACAAACACCTTTTATCTCTACTTAACTACAAAACTATGAGAATTAAATTGAAAACACAATAATATTTTCAATCTAAGCTCAATAGCTTATATAGTCATATGGGTCTGAACTCAGTTCAGCACCCATACATTTTGGTGACTTTGGTTCTTTAATAACCATAGTCACCACTACCCTATTAGGCAGGATTGGTGTTAAACCACTAAACATCACATGATCACCATCTCTTATGCTAGCACATAACTGTTATTAAACAGGCAAAACTCTCCATACAGTAGTGCCACCCTGTGCTCCTCATTGATGAAGGCCACATGTCAGAAACTAGTCTGGGGATATTGGATGAGTAGGCACTAGATGGGGATTTTATGCATGTCTTCTGGCACCATTGATTACTCTGGTTGGCACAGGGTGGCACCACTGTATGGAAAGTTTTACCTGTTTAATAATAGTTATATGCTAGCATAAGAGATGGTGATTATGTGATGTTATTGGTTTAACATCAATCCAGCATAAAAGGATAGTGGTGGCTATGGTTGTTAAAGAGCCAAGTCACAAAAAGGTATGGGTGCTGAACTGAGTTCAGACCCATATGACTCTATAAGATATTGAGCTTAGATTGAAAATATTGTGTTTCAATTTCATTCTCATAGTTCGTAGTTAAGTAGAGATAAAAGGTGGCTGCTGGAGGGTTGCATTAGATCCTAAGATCTAGGTGCAGTGCTCTCAGATCCAAGGCTCCTCAATGACAAAGGCCACAAGCCAGAAACTAGTCTGGGGATATTGGATGAGTAGGCACTAGATGGGAATTTTATGCACAAGGCTTCTGGTATCCATTTATTACTCTGGTTGGCACAGGGTGGCATTATTGTATGGAGAGTTTTGCCTGTTTAATAACAGTTATGTGCTGGCATAAGAGATGGTGATCATGTGATATTTATTTATGCCGAGACTGGAAATTATTCCTACAAGATTACAATAATAACTAACATTAATCCTATTGTTTCAAACTATTATTTATGTTCAATATTTGAAGATTACAATTATAGAATTATTTTTACAATTGCATATTATTTGTTATTATTATTAATCAAGTGGATTAATTATCCAATAAAATAATTTGCATTTGAAAATAAATTAATCATGTTGCCTATCTTCTCTGCCTGCTCTTGTTATAAAAGTATTTTCATAATTTTGTTATTAATGTATTTAATCTTATATCTTAATAATACTTCACACATTATGGTTTACTGATTGAGTGCATTGAGGGTAAGCTATAAATAGGAAAGGGTTACTATTATCTCTAGTTTTGGAATTTTGTTTTCTGACAATGAGAAAAAATAACAATTGTATTTATGTACTGAAGGGTTAAATAATTTTATAAATGCAATTTAAGGATAAGAGATCACTAACAATTATGTTGCAACACTTACACTACTAAATGTGGTTGATCCAGTTATTGTAGAAAGAAATAAGGGTGCAAATTTAGTACGTGATCTCTGCCATTTTGAATTTCAAACATAGCCAAAAACATCATCTGACACATCTAAGTGATAAAAAACTACGCAAAATCAGAAAAAATTTAGAACTTGGGTCACGTGACTTGGAAAAATCCGCCAAAACACACAGTTAAAAAAAAAAGCCAAAACACGAAAAATTAACATTTTCTCATTTTAAATTATAAATCAAATAATTTATATATAGAGAGAGCAAGATTACTATATTTTAATCTTAATCAATAAATGCACTGCCTAAAAAAGTACTTCAGTGTCCAGCGGCACTCTATTGCTCGCTGGATTGCAACTATCAATAACACAATATAAAATAATTAATGAGGCAGCCCGGCATTATATATGAGTTAATCACTATTAATATATACAAAGTATGAATAATATACGCACGCTAATATTATTATATATAAATAAAGGGCCCGAAGGCAGAGTAAAATAATAAAGAGATCGGTATGACCTGTTATAGTTCCCTAGGTTTACTTTGGCATGTACGGAGGTAAACCTCTCCACAAGGCTAGGTGAAGCAAAGGAGCTGACTGGAGCACCCGAGGAAATGGCACATCTACCTTTCAAGTGCTTCACTTAGCAAGTGTCCTCTCTCAGTTCAATATTAGATCCATTACTTGTCATGCCTTGATTTTGGAGTAGCCTCCCTTCAATGGCCATCCGCTGTCCACGTGGTGGTCATCTCTTTAGTTCTTATAGGATCCCTGATTAGATAATGTCATGCCTTTAAAATTGTCTATTCTAAGCAATGGCTTTGTTTACAATATCTAATCCTTCTTGATAAATTACTTTATAGTTTAGCGTTAATATATCATTTAATTATTTACAATACACAATTAGCAATCCGTTAGTTTTACATTTATTTTTATTACTGGTTAAACGTATTTTTATATACATGCACATACACACACATTTAGCATACCTCCCCCAAGTTCAGAGATAGCGTTTTAGTTTGTTGATTTTTTTTTTCTCTGAACTTAGCACGTAATCACTGAGGTGGAGGGAATTTTATTTTCCCTCTTAGAACATTGGAGGATGTCCAATTCAGTGTCTGGAGTGTCATCTTTTCTCAGAAATGGCTGTGGCATTTGTTGTATACTTTCGTCTTTACACAATTGATATATGTTTGCATAACTCTCTTCCGTTCTCCATTCATACAGCAACCACTTACTTACTTAAATGTCGCACAATTTCCGCTTTAATCCAGAATCTATTCTGATTATTTCTAACCCATACATGGTCTTGTGGTGAGAATTTATAGTTTCTGCCTGAAGGTACTTCGGTGTCCTTCGTTGGTATAATTTTGTCAAGCTTTGTTCGCAGTCTATGACCTAGATATTTCTCTGCAGGTGATTTACCCAAGTTGTAGGCGTAGAGTGTTGATAAAGAAGCACATTAAAGACTGCTTCGTGCAGACTTTGTTTTCCCATTTTATTGATGGCGGATTTTAAATTCTGTACAGTTTTTTCAGCCAGTCCATTTGATTGGGGGTGGTAAGGTGGAGTAAATATGTGGTTAATTCCCCATTCGTGCATCGAGTAAGCGAACTTTTCTGATGTAAAACCTGTGCTGTTGTTGGATACTAGGGTTTCTGGAAGACCGTGGTGTGCGAACATTTCCAACAGTTTGTCGATGGCATCATCTGAACCTGTGTTTTTAACTATTTTATATTCGGCCCATCCTGAATAGGCATCCACTGCTACTAGAAATAATTGTCCTTGAATAGGACCACAGTGATCTATATGAATTCTCTGCCATGGCTAGTCTGCTTCTTGCCAGGACTCGAATTTGGCTGAGGGTGCATTTGCACACGACTGGCAGTTTGTGCAGCTTTTTATGCATTGTTCTATGTCACTGTTAATTTTCAGCCACCAGACATAACTACAAGCTAACACTTTCGCCCTTACAATGGCCGGATGACCTTCGTGCAATAAATTAAGTATTTGCAACCTGCTGCTTACGGGGATTAGTACTTGGTCGCCTCTGAGTATACAGTCTTTACAAATGGACAGTTGTTCTCGAGCTTTCCATAGCTCTATATGCAAGAAAGATGGTCTTTGTTTTGGCCAACCTTTGCTGATTTTTTCCATGATCCATCTGTAGCCAGTGTCTTCTCTGGTCCATGTGGCTACCTTTGTGCTGTTAAGTGTCTAGCTGTTTAGTGCATCGATGTAAACTACTTCGTTTACTTCTTTCTTGAGCTGATCTGGCATTCGCGATAATGCGTCGGCATGACCGATTTTCGTGCCTTTTTTGTATTTGAGGTTATAATTGTAACCTGCAAATATGTTAAGCCATCTCAACATACGAGGGCTTAAATGTTTAGGCATCTGTTTCATGCCTAGAATTCCCAAGAATGGCTTATGGTCAATTATTAATTGGAAAGGATGTCCATATAGATATTGGTGGAATTTATGAATTTCGAACACTATGGCGAGGGCTTCCTTGTCTAGCTGGCTGTAGTTCTTTTCCACCTTGGACAAGGTGCACAACGCGTATGCTATAAGATGTTCTCCAGAGTGGGATGGATGGCATATCACTGCCCCCATGCCATTTTCTGATACATCTGTTGTCATGGTTACCTCACGCTCACTGTCATAATGGACCAGTAGTTTATTTGATGTGAGAAGGGCTTTGGTGTGGAGAAATGC
This sequence comes from Epiperipatus broadwayi, assembly GCA_028023455.1. Taxonomy (NCBI): domain Eukaryota; kingdom Metazoa; phylum Onychophora; class Udeonychophora; order Euonychophora; family Peripatidae; genus Epiperipatus; species Epiperipatus broadwayi. The sequence continues at coordinate 3,020 of JAQFVV010001080.1, read as the reverse complement.
TTGCTCTTGTGCTGCTTCCCAATTCCATTTCTGTTTTTTTTTTAATAATTCGTACAGCGGCATCGCTATGTGTGCTTTGCCATTCAGGAAGTTTTCAAAATAGTTCATCAGGCCCAAAAAGGCCTGTAGTTATTTTACGTTATTCGGTCTTCTGGTGTCAGATACTGCTTTGACTTTTTCAGGGGAGGGGTTTATTCCTGAGTTTGACACTATGTGACCCAGGAATTTTATTTCAGTAGCCTTCCAAATACATTTTTTCGCATTTAATTTTGCTCCAAATTCCTCCAGTCTTTGGCAAACTTTTGAGATATGAGTGCTCAATTCATTTTCTGAATTAGCAGTGACCAATATATCGTCAAAGTAGGGGATGACGCCTTCGAGTTTAAAAGAGTCTCCACTTTTGCTTGGAATATACTTGGTGCTGAAGCTATTCTGAATGGTAGACATTTGCATCTAAATAAACCTATGTGTGTAGTAAGTGTTAGAATGTTCGCAGCTTTGTTGGCCACCGGGATTTGGTGGAATGCCGAGTTGAGGTCTAATTTTGAAAAATATTTAGACTTTTGGAGTGACGCTATGATTTCTCTTGAGTTAGGAACGGGGTATGCATGTTTGTTTAGTGCTTTATTGACTAATACATGGTAATCGCCGCACAAATGTATTTGTCCATTTGGCTTGGTGATTACAACCAGTGAGGTAGCCCACTCGGCTTCTTCTGTTGCTTCAAGCACGCCATCTTTAACCAATTGCTTTATTTCCTCCCCTATTTTTTCTTTCTGAGTGTATGGAATCTTTCATGGTCTACAAATTATAAGCACAGCTTCGGGCGATAATTCTAATGAAACTGGTTTTGTTTTTATCATTCGGTTCCCCATCAAAAAGTTTAGGAAAACACTGTCTGATGTTTTTTTCAATGTCAATATTTTTACCCAAGCAATTTTTATTCCCAGTTGCTGAAACCAATCATGGCCAATAAGAGGATTTATAGGGGCATGTACTATATATAAGGGCAATGTAACTATTTTTTTCGCATTGTTTGAAGTAATTGGAGCCTGAATTACTCCTTTAATTTTTATAGCATTACCATTGACGTCTCGAACCTTCAGATTCATATGCATCAGTCTAGGTGGCTGTCTCATATCTGCCACAATGGTTTTCCAATCTTTAATGGAAAGTAACGACACCCCACTACCGCTGTCAATTTCCATTGATAGGGGTTTTCCCGTAAATTTTGACAGTTATTTCAAATTTCTGTGATTGGTCTGAAGACACATTATTAATTGCCGAAAATTCCTCTTGTTTATGTTTTCTCATAATGCTCTCTTGGCTGTTATTTTTTGTATAATTACCAAATTTTTTATTTCTGCACATTTTTCCCCAGTGGCCAAATTTATTGCAGTGTTTACAGCATTGGTCTTTATAAAAACAGTCACGTGCCATGTAACCTAGTTTTCCGCAGCAAAAACACTTAATTCGACTTTTCTTAATGTCTCTTGTTCCACTTTGATCAGGCACCCTTCTATCTGGTTTGTCTACTTTGTGGACTTCATAAGGATCGTTGTCCGCTATTTTCATGGCTGCAAATTCCTTTGATTGCTGCAACACGAGTTCGTGAGCTATACCATGTTTGATAGCTACTTTATAGTTAATATCCGTATCTGCGAATAACTGCTGTCTCAGACTATCACTGCTCATTCCACATAAAAATTGTTCGAGGAGGGCTTCCTGCAGGTATGAATTGTAGACACAGTTTTTTGTGAGTTCCCGCAGGGCTGTATCATAATCTTGTGTCCGCTCGTTCTTGCCTTGGCGGCGATTTCTAAAGTGGAGTCTGGCAATGTGTCTATCTAGACTCACGAGGATTAAAATAGTCGGTCAAATGATCCTTGACCTGCTCAAATGTTAATTCTTCTGGGGTTTTAGGTTCACAGAGTCTATTTGCGATCTGGATTACTCCTTTTCCAGCGAAACAAGATAAGGTCACTGTTTTGCTTTTATCGCCTTTTACTCTGTTAATAATTAACAGTTTTTCAATTTGTTGGACCTACAGGGGCCACTCACTTGCCTCTCTGACATCAAATTCGGATATTGCTGGCTGCATTATGGTACTTAGTCAATTTAACAAAAAAATATAAAAATATTACGATAACTTAGTCAATTTAACAAAATATAAAAATATTTTTTTTAGTAGTTTTATCTCCTCATGAAATCAAATAATTAGACGCCAACATATTCGGCTGTCAATGCGTTGATTGTTATTACTGAGAATTACACCGTTGAGGTTCGTAATCAACTGTACTGCGCCAATTCAGTGTCCAGCGGCACTCTATTGCTCGCTGGATTGCAACTATCAATAACACAATATAAAATAATTAATGAGGCAGCCCGGCAAGTAGGTGTAAATAATGAAGATTTATTTACAGGATTATATATAAGTTAATCACTATTAATATATACAAAGTATGAATAATATACACATGCTAATATTATTATATATAAATAAGGGGCCCGAAGGCAGAGTAAAATAATAAAGAGATGGGTACGACCTAGTTCCCTAGGTTTACTTTGGCATGTCTGGAGATAAATCTCTCCACAAGGCTAGGTGAAGCAAAGGAGCTGACTGGAGCACCCAAGGAAATGGCACATCTACCTTTCAAGCGCTTCACTTAGCAAGTGTCCTCTCTCAGTTCAATATTAGATCCCTTACTTGTCGCGCCTTGATTTTGGAGTAGCCTCCCTTCATTGGACATCCACTGCCCACGTGGTGGTCATCTCTTTAGTTCTTATAGGATCCCTGATTAGATAATGTCACGCCTTTAACATTGTCTATTCTAAGCAATGGCTTTGTTTACATTATCTAATCCTTCTTGATAAATTACTTTATAGTTTAGCGTTAATATATCATTTATTTATTTACAATACACAATTAGTGATCTGTTAGTTTTACATTTATTTTTATTACTGGTTAAACGTATTTTTTATATACATGCACATACACACACATTTAGCAAGTACATAAT